>JAJONR010002460.1:0-97232 GCA_029582245.1 Solanum etuberosum | reverse complement strand
TTCAAGTCTTAAGTTCGTTTATTTCTAAAACTAATTAAGCATGTTTATATTTTAGCCAAATAGTTAATTACCGGATAACCGCAAGTTAGCGGACATTCCGAGTGCCTAACACCTACTCGGAATGTAAATTGAACCCCGAACCCCTTTAAATTTCAAATGGTTTTATTCTGTTTAAATCTTTTGAAAAAAATCTTAAGTTTTCTTAATTTCTTACAAAAATTAAGTGGCGACTCTCTTTTGAAAGATCGATTTTTCTTCAAATTATAAGTTAAATCGATTTGTTCGAAAACCAGTCAATCATTCCCTTTTCGTTTAAAACATGAGGTAATGTCTACTTTATTAGAATTCTTCTCAGTTAACACATAAGTAACATTGAGAAGACTTAAGTAGAAAAGTATTTTATCCTTCCATCTCTTGAAATGGTTACCATTGAACCGAAATGGCTTGTTAAGGTCTCCCATCTTGACATCCGCGGTTTTTTCAATTGTAGCCATGGTGAATCTCCTTAAAATTGTTAGTGAAAAATTACAAAATAACAGAATTACAAGATTACAATTGAAAATAAAATGAAGAAAATAAATCTTTTCAGGCTGAGGCGCGGATATCTCGCTCTCTTTAAGGAGATTCAAGTCCACTGCAGCAAATATTTTCACCGGTCCAGCAGTAGTCCTCTTGACTTGTCCCCTCCAGGATACAACAGCCTTAACACAAAGTATAACTCAACAACTCTGGACAAGAGTTGAGTCCAAAGCTCCACAAATAGAATATCTCCCTTAAACTAATAAGAACTCTCTTTTTGACTAACTTTTTCCTCTCTATATTTTTCTTGTATGTTGTATCTCCCAAACCAAATAAAGACCACCACTATTTATCGTTGAGAGAGTCTTCCTAGCAATGAATAGGAAGATAATGGGGTAGTAAATAGTGAAGAATGAATAGGAAGATAATGGGATAGTAAATAGTGAAGATAATGACCTTAGGAGTTACATATGTTACAAGGTATAAAGGAGAAATAAAGAGTGAGAATAAAGGGACACAAATCCACCAACGGCTTGTGAGCTGCTGCACCAAAGAAATTTGTAACATATGCACTAACTCCAATGGGAGTAATGCAGAATAGTACTAATGCAACAATTAGATATGCAACGGCAGCAAACTGAAAAACCACTAATGGTTGGCAGCAACAGCTATACTAAGTTTTAGCAAATTAATATACAAAATATTAATATTAAAATGCTAATAAACCAACACAATATCGTCATTGTAAATAGTAAGTAAAGAAAACAAACAATGTAAATAGGTAGCTTAACAAGGTACGCGTAGCTTTTTCCAACTAGTCCCATTTTCAGATGAAATGCCAACACTTGCGTCAATTTTATTTTTAAATAATGAATATTTTTTAAATGTTATAAAAATATATAATATAATATAATATAAAAAATTGATTTCTTTTATAATTAAATAATATTATATAAATCTTTTTGGTCTCCCAATAACTTTGACTTAATCAGTCACCTAAAATCTAAACTTATTCATCAACAAAACTCATTCATAGTACTAATTAATGTATCACAATTTCAATATATACACACGCAATTTGCAAATGACTATAAAGCTAATGAAATTAGACATTAAACATAAAATTGGAGCTGCTAATCAACATGCAAATATCTTTAAGGCTAACTATGAAATTTACCAATCTCTTAAATTTGTCAGTATATTTCATTTAGATATTCGAATTATGACATGTTTTAATTGAAAGGAAAAAAATTGAGGTTTTACAACTTTTTAAAGTTTATGTGTAGAATTAAATGAGGTAACATATTTTAATTAATTAACTTATATTATTCACGTAAGAGGCGCTTGAAAACACATGCACACAAAGGCTTTTCCAAAATTTTGGAACCAAATATATGGAAAACACTTTATCACAGTGCCCGATTAGAACATATTATAATTCACATACACACAAATTTAAGAGACAATGAATTATATTCAACCTTTCATTTATTTGATCAACAGTTACTCATCATGGTACAATAAAAGAAACTATTACAAAAATTTACTAAAACAAAATTTCAGATTTAATGGAGAGGAGATACATAGGGGGTAGCAATCAAATAAAGATCTTTCTCTCTTCTAGCAGATATTCCATTTGCCTCAGTCATATCCAAATTAGTTGCAGTAATTCCTTCTGGAAGTTTCCAATCAAAATTGTAAAGCATATGGGCTAATGGGAGAGTAATAAGAGCTAAACCAAATTGTATTCCTGGACAAATCCGTCTTCCAGCACCAAATGGAAGAAACTCAAAGTGATTTCCAGTAAACTCAATAGAACTATTCTCAAATCTCTCTGGTATGAAACATTCAGGATTTTCCCAATTCTCGGGATCTCTTCCAATTGCCCACACATTAACCATGACTTTGCTTTTCAACGGTATAGTAAATCCATCTACCTTTGTTTCCTCCCTGCATTCTCGCGGGACCAACAAAGGAGTTGGAGGATGTAACCTAAGCGTCTCTTTGATCACTAACTTGAGGTAACTAAGATTTTCAAGGTCAGTATCGTCATCACATGTTTTGTTTCCCTTAAAGACTTCTCTCACTTCAGCTTGTACTTTTGCCATGATATTTGGATTTCTCATCATTTCTGATAATGCCCAAATAACCGTTGAAGATGATGTGTCAGATCCTGCTACGAACATATCCTACAAGAAGTATGGTCAAACAAGTAAGTAACTATATACCAATCTACTTTAATAGTAAAAACTTTGTTTCATTAAATATTAAAAGGACCATGAGGAAAAGGGAATAATACACTTACAAGAATAACTGCTTTTATGTTGTCATTTGTCAGGGAAACTGGAAATTGACCACTCTCCATGACTCTTAAAAAAACATCGATCAAATCTTCACCTCCAGACTCACCATTACAACTTTTTCCATTTGCGTGATTCTGTCTATGAACATTGATAATGTTGTCCAAGACTGCATCAATCTTATAACGAGCGTTCATTAGTTTAGATTTCATGCCACTAATCCCATGTAGATATTTTTTCGAAGGGAACAAATCAGCCAGCTCAAATCCACCAGATAATGATTGTGCTTGATGAATCAATGTTATCAACTCACGTTGATCTTTACACACGTTCCCAAATGCTGACCTACATGTCGCGGCATTCATAAACCATAGAAGCTTTTCAACTAAGTTGATTGGCAAATCTAAGTCCATTGATCTAATGGATGAAAGGAGATTTGAAAGCTCATCTTGTCGAATAGGGCTGAATGACTTGACCATCTTGGCACTAAGTAGCTCAAGGACAGTCAATTTACGCATATGTCTCCAGTAATCACCATATGGTGAAAAGGCAATGTCCTTACAATTGTAACAAATAATCTTTCCCATCATGGTTTCTGGCCTAGATGCAAAAGCGAGGTCATGAGTTTTTAGGATTTGTTTGGCCATGCGTGAGGAGGATACAACTATGGTAGGAACTTCCCCGAGTTGTAAGTACATGATAGGACCATATTTTTTAGACAACTTTTTGAGAACTTGATGTGGTAATCCACTTGTCAAATGATGCACACTTCCAATAATAGGTAGCCTCCATGGGCCTGGAGGAAGCCGGGTTTTCGGCTTCCTCCATTTTTGAATTAGAAGGAAGAGGAAGGATATGAATAGAAAGAAGGAAACCAAGTGTTGAAAATCCATCTTAATTTGTAAAGGAAATCAAAGAATGGAAACTACTTCAACTTGATGTGATTTTCCAAATTGAAATGGTTATTATCATTACTTATATAGAGGATAGTAAAGTTGTTAGTCATCAAATTTAGTGTCCAGGTTGGACCAAAATAAGACTATATATGTGTGACAAATTAAATAGCCACCTTGCTAATCTTAAATCCAAATAAGCCATCTACATGTAAAAAACAATTATAAATAAATGGAATGAGTTACAACACGTGCTATATATACACACACATTTGAATGGTATTGGTTATAGGGATATCACTATTTAAATAAATGGTCAAAATCGCCCCTTTTAGGTAATATCGATAAAAAACCTGACCTCAAAGCAGATTGTACTAGTCGATATCAAAAATCAACATTTAAAAGTCTTTTTTTAAAAAAATTTATTGTTGTTGGAAAATATCTAACTCTGTCTAGGTGAGCATAGTAACATGTGGTTGAAAGATACTTTAACAAATATGATGTTTTCAAGAACTGTTATGTACACTGTATACCAAAAGAAACTTCATAGGAAACAGGTCATATTCAACTAGTTTAATACAAGTGCAAATATTTAAATGTAAACGTATATAGATGGTCAATGCATCTAAATTATGAAAATGATTGCATCTAATTTAGAAGAATAATTTGCTCATGCCAACATTTTATATTATATGACACTTGCCTAAAACTCCTATATTTAAATTTCTTGTGATATATACCCTCAAATCTTTTATTGACTCATCTTGACCCTTAATAATTAGGAATCCCTCGTATAGCCAACGAATTTTATTAATCGGATCTCGAACACATAAAGACTATTCCCTTCGTTTTAATTTATTAGATATTATTTGACTTGTTATAAAATTAGTGAAGGTGGGTGGTCTGAAAGTTTTGATCTGGCTCTGGACAATTTCAAATTTAACATTTTTTACCTTAAAAGTTTGCATACGGGACAAGCAGGGATTAAAAGTTCAAGACTATCTATTTCCATAATTAATATCGGGTGTAATTTCCTCCATATAAAATTATGTGGGTGGATAATTTAGGTCCAATTACTATTGACGTATTGGAGGTCAACCCCTTTCCCTAGTTATCAAAAGAAATCTAGCAAATGGCAAAATTAAAGGTGTTCGTATTTTAATATGTAAGTATAAAAAGTAGTTTCTTAACCTCTCTATATAAAGGATAATCTTCTAATAAAGGGTGCTAAGTGAATCAATAGTTGATCATTGAACGGTAAGTTTATTTAATTGCTACTATATTACATGTGTCTTAATTTCTATTTATTTTTTATTTTATTATTATTTACTGGTGTTTGGAATTCACATTGAAGCTTCAATTAAATTTAAATTGCGTATTGCAGGGCTAATTCATGGTGACACTCCCAATAAGAAATTTTCCCCACGATTTGAATCTGAGGCCTACAACCTATTTTTGGTTACTATAGTTATATCAATAACATACATTATATGTAGTCGGTACAAATGAATTGAGGGAGAGGGAAACAAAAGAACGTGAGAAGGCTGCAGGCGGCTAGCAGCAAGTACAAAATAAATAAAGAATGTTCTTGCTGGTGGCTTTTTTTATTCATCATGTGATTTATATTTTAAAATTAAAAAAGGCTGCAGCTTGTAAGTTGCAACTATATAATTTTCTTCTGAAGTGGATTGAATTAAAACTAAGGGTAAAATTAATTCGCAATTGTTCGTTCCCTATTTATTTATTTTTTGAGAGAGATAAGCATAATATAGTAAATCATAATTTTTTTTTACTAATGTTACGAAAAGAATCTGATGTTACTTTTTTTTTTTATATTTACAGTGTTTGGTGATTATCATGTTTATTCATTTTTCCCATTGAATATTGCATAAACTTACATTATCCAAAAATGATTTTTAGAGGTAATTAATTAACGTCAATAACTCAAATTATCATTAAATACGTTTATTTAAAAACAATTAGCACTCTTTATAAATGTTCCTAAAGCGTATAGTGAGATTGGATCCAATGACAATCAAGTAATATCAATAAAGGTTTTGACACATTTATGAATCATAATATAGTTTCAAAAAGAGTTTTAACGTAGTGATCATCAAAATTAACAAATTAAACTCTGAATAAACAATGTATATACAATAAAGTAATTGCCAATTCAAATTTTCTCAACAAAAACAAAAAAGAAGAGAGAATGACGCAAATTTAAGCTACTTTGGTAACATTTTTCTTTAGGGACATACATATAGAGTCGTCTATAAGTACAACTCAGTTGGAGAGCTGACTGTATCTCCCAAGTTGTCCCAACCCCTCAAAACAAAATAAAAAAGTTGTCTATTGACTATATATATAAGTGTTACTATATATCATATTTCTTTATTGAAAATTCAAGTGATCCAGAAGACTTAAATTAGCAACTGGATGGCCATTGATGAAGCAAAAAGCAGGGCATACACTAAATCTTTCATGTAGATTCCTGAAATGCATGAAAATTTTGCATATTTAGATACAATTATATGTTGTAAACAGAGGCCCTCAGAGTGCCATTCTATAATAGTCAGGTACAGATTTGGAGAAAAGTAACTTTCTTCATAAGAAAATTTATGACACTAGATTAGTAACATCTAATTATACCGGCACGAATTCAAATTAGTTGAGTCAGTTAGTTTTAGTATTGAGTACATTAACCCAATTAGGGGAAAAAAAGGTAACCCTCTAAGTCATTGATGATGCAGACTAAAAGACTCTAGTCTCAAAAATAACAACACATTTTTATATTTGGGAATCATGCAACTTTAGACATCTCATTTTACACTTAATGAGAAGCTTTTATAGCTATACAAATGTTACGACGTGTTAAAAGATCACAAATTTAAAAAAGTTTTTATCTTAAACTTGTGGCGAGTCAAATTAGATTTCACATGTATGTATCTTCTTGTAGCTCTCTAATCTCTAGTTGTGATCTGTCTCTAGAAATTCAAAAAAGGAATCCGCGTAACTTAATCATTTTTTACTGTTAAATCAGCTTCATTAATCATATTCATTATTGTGTAGGGAGGCCAATTTTTTGAAGTGGTACCAATATATTAAGCTGATGTATGTGAATTGTGATTATAAGATTGAACGAGTTATCCAACAACTTATTTTTTTATCAGAAACGCGTTCTAAACAAAGTGAGCCACTGGAGTCAAGTTTTTAGCCAGAGAAACAAGGCTGAAGCTATTGTGCCATACCTTTACTGAGCTGAGAGGATGTTGCTTTGGGAAGTTCTGGAAGTTCAGCTGCTGCAAAGTCATTTGTTGATATTAAAGTAAATGACACTTGTTTAACGAAGGGATAATCAGAAGGAGAGGAAATGAAAGTTGTAAGATGTTTGCTGTTGTAAAGGAAGATAATATTTCTCTCTTTCAAAGTTATCTGAAGGCAAAAAGTTGTACATACTCTTGTTGCAGGTAGAAGCAGCACCAGAATATGGTGAGGACCAAGGAGCTGCCACATTGTCATTAAGATCACAAATGAAGCCAGTTCCTGAAGTCTGGTCATATGTCAAATCTGTAGGCAAGCTGGGAAAGAGGCATCCCGATTCTACAGTAAATTAAAAAAAAAATCAATCAGAACATGAGAACAAATGATAGTGAAGTGAAAAGTTTCCACATGACAATTGGAATTCTCTAAAGACATAAATATCATTCAATTGTTGAGCAGAAAGAAATCAGTGAAGTATCATTCATTTGTGTCGCTTTTCCTAGCTAAGAGTGGCATATCATGCATTCGATATGTCAAACAATCAGTGAAGTATCATTCATTTGTGTCGCTTTTCCTAGCTAAGAGTGTCATATCATGCATTTGATATGTCAAAAAATGTTGTACCTAATAAAACAAGACTATATGATATGCCTCGGAAGGAAGTGTACATAAGCAATAAATGATATGTTATGCACCAGAATGAAGAAGAAAAAAACAAATTTCCGTGATAAAGTTCTACATGTCAATAAACCACCTCCAAACTGCTGAAGTTAGTACCGTACTTCTGAAAGATCAAGATTAAACAAGTAAACTAAATGGAATCAGATATTCCGACTCAATTTACTTTCATCTGTCTTCTACTTTATGTGGCAACATATGATTATAAAGATTTTCCTATAATTTAGAGTAATTCATTACCTTTTTCATCCACTGATGCATCAGTATGTCGCAAATGAAATCCAGAGTTCCCGCAGTAAGAACAAATTGAACACCCAAACAATGTCAATAACTAACCAGAACAAAAGAAAATAGTTGCAGGACGAAAAGATGCTGCAAAGGAACTGACCTTGAAGAGAAAAATCCTTGAGGTTTACATGGCAAAGGTCAAAAATATTACTGGTGATATTTGCTTTTTGCAACTTCTTGCCAAGCAATGTAGCACAATTTAAAGCTTGGAGATTTGTGATGAAGCTTTGCTGTTGCAAGCGCGACAAGTAACTATTCAGTACGTTGCAGCAGGATGTCTGATTACTTGTTTCCTCTCCACATTCTTCGGAGATGTTCTTTATGTCCGGAAACACCAATGGACATGCTAATAGTTCAGAAAGAAGAATGAGCCTAAATTAATCATCTCAAAATATCATATTCCAAATTAAACACGACACATTATGCATGGCATCAGTCACAACTGTTAGAGGGCAAAGTTAAATTGTTTAAATTTCACATTTTCTCATGCCAGAGGCCGAAAACAATATGCAGACTTGTAAGATTCAACTTGTAGCTTTTAGTTTCCGAAAAAGCCCCAGCTTTAAAACAGCTTCATCTAATTTAATACTATCTGGCTTCAAAGTTAGATTATTATTGTTTTTCCTTCCAAACTTCCTGCACTTACATTTGTTTATATCACAGCTTGAAAGTACTCTGATGATTCTATTAGCTGAAGAAGGATCAAACTTGCTGGCCATCCATCGTAATACAATGCTCTTACAGTCACTTATAAGAGTTGATTTCCCCGACAAGTCAGGGGCACCATTGGAGGTTGTCACATTTTTATGTCTGAAAGCTAAAACTTTAGCTGCAGCAGATATAGCATTCTGGCAAACTTGGTTGCAGCACTCAATAGTTGGATCTATTTTTCTACAAGAAACCAGCAAAGACGATGTATCTAAACTTTTTTCGGTTTCATTAACATCTATAACAGGACAAGATGATTCTGTAAGATTGGAGGGATCCACAGAACAAATCTCAAGAAGTTTCTCACTGGCACCTTGACTTTCTAGAATCTGTTCAACATCCGAAAGGCAGTGCCTAGCATGAGTCACATTGAGCGCAAGACTTTGTGACTGACTACTGGCCTGCCCTACAAGAACCACTAGACTGGCATCAAATTGAGGACAACACACCACATTAGCAAGATATGGAGCAAGCGTAGACCAGCAATCTGTTGCTGTTGTTCTCAAAATATTATCTGCAGCAGTAAAATTGAAAGCACAATGTCCTGAAAAGTTAAAAGGAAGGATCCATCAGCTAATATCAACTCACTGAAATTAATTCGTACTTGGTAGAACAACCCCTATGATGTATTCGAAGTTCATTATGACTATAAGCTGAAAATTATGGACAAGCTACTAAGCAAAGGTGAATAAGTCAGAAAGGACCTAAATTAAGCTCTCTTTTTTTCTTTCGTAATCTGAATCCAGTCCACGTGTTATTGTTTTGAGCACGAAATGTTGCTGTTGTGAGTACCTGATAACTTTGGCACATTAGTGTATGTAAATGGCATCAATGGTGAAGGTGCTTGGAAAGGCAACATAGCTTCAGGAGCAATGCTAGGAGTGATGTTTGGAGAGGCATCATTATGAGTTCTACTTAATAAATCAGAGGGAGAAATATCACTCTCTTGAGAGCAGAGAGATCCATGAATTCCTGAAACTGAGATCATAGGAATCACATGAATAATTGAACATTATTGGGGAGAAATCAAATGGAAATCCAAAAGGCTGTGTGAGTTCAATTCATGGCATTTTATCAAGACAATTTCCTCCTTAATTGTACAAGTAATAAAGCATCAAACTATAACGAATCAATTGACATTGAAAATCACTTACAGTAAAGCAACACTATAGAGACTTGAATCATGAGAATTTGAGACTCGGTGCTCATTTCTTCAAGTTTTGATCACTAATCACATTAAGGAATGCGCGTATATAAACGAAAGATATAGTTATATTTATTATGTGTAATTGATTAAATTATAAGGTGTTTGTCATTTGCGTAATTCCAGGATTTGTGAATACAGCTATATGTAAAAGAGTGGACTTTCTTTCCCAATAGTTCACACAGAGTGGAGAAGAAGCCGTGCTCTCGCTTTCGAATGAAGAATACTCACGTGCCGGTGATGCCGCCATAGCTTAAATTGCTTCAAGAGAAGAAGCGGTGTTTCCTCCATTGGAATTTTGACCTGTGCGAATTCCGTCTCCTGCGCGGGAGAGGAGACGGAACATTATATATATATATATATATATATATATATATATTGTTATTTATAATATATTTTATAGGAAAAATTGTATTAAATAGCAAACTATTAATTAAAATTAAATATTATAACCACAGTTTCATTTTATTCTAATCTGTAGAAAACACTTTGTCATTCACCTCTCTCCCCAGATTTCTTGCTCGCCACTCTCCTGATCTCGCTCGGCAGTCTCTCTCTCACTTTAAACAAACACAAATGTATAAATTATGTTTGTGTTTGTATAAAGCTAGAGAAAGCTGTGTATATACATATCTTTTCGTTCGCCTCTCTCCCCAAAGAATCTCGCTCGCCTCTCTCACTTTATACAAACACAAATGTATAAATTGCGTTTTTGTTTGTATAAAGCGAGAGAAGACTGTATATACAAATACAAATATATATATATATATATATTTTCGTCATATACACTTATAATTATACAAATACAGATCATTTTTATACAAACGAGAGGCCTGCCAGTGATTTATACAAATCTGATGCTCCTGCCAGTGATTTATACAAATCTAATGCTCCATAGCGAACATAAAATTTGTTATGGAGCGCAATTATGCAAACTATAGCTATAGCATACAAATATATTTTTTATGTTTGCTAAACCCAAAATTTACTCTATTTTATATATGTATTTTTTTTAAACTTTGTTATAGTTTCTATTTATTTTTAACATCAGATTTGGGCTTACCATTTAAGCCCACCACCCATATATGAAGATAGATAAAGCCCAAATCATACTAATTTACACCATAAGTCCCTAATATTAATGTTTCTTTCACTTCTAAATAGTAAAGAAAATATGTAAGCCAAATCAAATTGATGGCAAGTAGAAACATATCAACTTGATCTCATTTGTTGCATTTATGTCTAGTGATAAGAATAATATAAGTTTGATTTTCTATTTTCATTCTATAATAGTATAAATGTTTGATGATTTATTTGTAATGATTGAAGTGGTCTGAAATCTGATAATAACTATTTATCAATTTTCTTGCAGTTTTGTGAGACATGTAGTTATTATTGATTGTTGAAAAGTTAAACAAGTCTTGAGATAATTAAATTTGATCGTCCTATAGGTGCTTAAAGATGATTCACATCGAACTAAAGAGAAAATTCAAAAAGAAAAATTCATAGATTCGAAAAAAAAACAAACCTTGAGTTTTATTGGTTCGGTTTGATTTATAGATTTAAAAATCTGACACAAATAGTTTAATTTGATATTTGAAAAACTCAAACCAATCGGTCCATGTACACCCCTACATGAAACTATCAAAAATGCTAAGCATATCATGATTAATTTTTTCAAAGAAAGATAGCAAGCATACACGAAATTAACTATTATTCCAGAACCATATGTTATAACAAATGAAAATGATTTACCCGTTAATTAACATGTTTAAACACACACACACAAATCACAATAATACTGTATATTGGTACGAATTATTGTTGAATAATATATATTGTCATGGACGGCTAGCTGAAAAGGAAATTACTTTAATTTGTCTGTAAAGCATAAAGCTATAAATCAATATAGGATATACGTACTTGCTGATTATGCATGAAGTTGTAAAGCTTAATAAATTTATAAAACTAAAAAAACGTATACGTCATGACTCATGCATCTAGAAAAAGCTTATGGTGCCAGCAACATTAATTATTATTATTATTATATCTTAATTAATTAGAAAATCTTAGTAGCTCAGTTGATTTGGTCATCTTATTAGTAATATATTTCTCTCGATGAACGAGAATAGTACTTTATCTTGGTTTTGTAAATTGACGAGTAATATGAGACGGATGAGTATTATTATGACCAGATTCACATGCAAGAAGAAGCTTCCAAGATTGATGTTGCAAGAAAGCATTATAGTGAGTAATTAAATTCATAATTGGAAAAGAGAAATAGTAAAATACCTAATCCCCATGTGAAGTTAGCTTTTAAAAAACTCCTCAAATATATTCAACAGCCCTACAGTCACGGGAATCCCTTAATTAATTTCTCAATTAATTTACTTCACTCACATGTAACGTAATGCACCTATGTTGAATATAATGTCATGAGCCCAGATCTGGCCTAATTAACTTGGATTTTATCATCTCTTACACCTTGTTTGGATGGATTGTTACTTGTTGCGTTGTTTTGTATTGTATTGTTAGTATAGATACAATGTTTGTTTAGATTGTTATTTAAATTATATTAGTATATGTATCTGTGACACTCCAGCTTAAGATAAGAAGTCTCACATCGGCAAAATACAGGAGAGATGTTGGGTATTAGTATATGTATCTATGACACTCCAGCTTAAGATAAGAAGTCTCACATCGGCAAAATACATGAGAGATGTTGGGTATATAAGTAAGCAGGTCTTGCCCACTAGTGACACGCGTTTTAAAGTTGTGCGGGTCTAGGCCCAGAACGGACAATATCACTAGCAGCCTGAGCCATTACAATATCGTCTAAATTCATTGTTAGATACGACGAAAAGATCCATTTTAATTTGTGTAACGACCGATTTGGTGTGATCGCGTCGTTACCTTAATATTTTCTTCTCATTTTAATTTGTCTTTACTTATTATTTAATAATTCTATTTTATCATTTACCCTACCTTTTCATAGTAGCTCTACATCGTACTCTACTTTTCTTGTAGGTTTATCATTCAAATTATGGATGTGTGACATTATGTAACGACGGAAAATGAATAATCTATCCAAACATTATATTCATTAAAACAACACAGTATGATACAATAAAATACAATACATTACGAAACCATAGGTAGCAATCATCCAAACAAGGGTGTTAATTATTATCTCTCCCAAGAATTTTAAGTGATCTTTTGATTTTAAATGTTATATATGCACAGATTGATTGAGATTTTTATGGTAATTAATAATTGGAAGACCATAATGAAGAGGTTGGTTAGATGCCCTTTTTGTCTTTTTCCTTTATGGTGGCATATTAAGGCAAACTATAATCTAACGTAAATTAAATTAATTAAAGACAGAGAACAAAAAAGGAAGAAATTATGTGGGTGGTTATTGGTACCCTAAACCTGATTAAATGGAATTTGGGACCACTAAATGAGATGACTTAATTTTGAGATAATCTACTAGTATCCCTTAGTTTTTGAGAAATTATAATCACGGTACATTTTGTATCTTATATTTATATAAAGAAAGAAATATTAAATATATATATATAAAAAATATCCAATTGTGAACATAATAACTGACAAGTACCTTCATATACCAGTCGAGTTAGGATTTTAAGTTTATGAGTTTGAAATTCTAGTTTTATTATTAAGTTCTAAATTAATTAACAATTTGTACATATTTAATAAATTTCTTATGTATGACAAATATAATGTTTCAATCAAATTTACTGAGTTCAACTAAATCCGACCATAACGTACACACTAACTCTACCTCGAATTTGAATTTCATAAACTTTACATTCTAATTCTACCCCGACCTTCATATAATTTTGATGTTTTCATGAAACTTAATTCAAAACCTAACGCAACAAAATATCACGTTGCCATGTGGAAGTAATTAAAACCAAAGATTTGAATGGAAAATGTGGCCAACTCAATTAGAAAGTTTTGGAGAACAACTCCTATTGTTTCTAACAAAACCTAGCTAATGTTCATACATAAAATTAAAGATTTTCAAATTAATTTGTCATAAACTTGAAAGATGAAAAATTATATTGTACCTTGGACAGACATAAAAAAATAATAATCTAATTTTAGGAATTAATTATTTAAATATAATAAAGAGATCTGTACACAGGTGGTGATTTTGATCAACTGCAACATCCACAGGACCATATATTTAGCTATATTTTATTTATTGATTTTTGTGACCAACCTTTTAACATGTGTTTGTTATATGATGCCTAACAAAACATCATTTCTTTCTCCAAATCAACTGAATATTCGCTCACTTAATATATATTTGTGTATACAATTAATTAATCCTAAGAGTATTATTTGGTGGTTTTAATATATATTTGTGTATACAATTAATTAATCCTAAGAGTATTATTTGGTGGTTTCAATGTACTAACGTATGTTTATATCAAATCAATAAATAAATAATATGTCTTTCATAAAGCTATTTGTTACTTAACAATGGTTAAATTGATATATATATATTCTCACAATAATTTTCAACCGCTCTAATTAAGTTACTTGATTTGATACTTTGCAGATCTAGAGTGTAATGTGTGGGGGTTACATAAACTAAATATAGCTTTTTGCTCAAATTCCGTATATATATATATTACTTTTTCCGAGTTTTTTTAGTTGTCATAATTTTCTTTTTGAGTGTTAAACGATGAATTTGACTAATATTCTAAGATGTATGAAAAAAGTTGCAATTTATAGTACTTTTCATATAGTTTTTGAATATTTAGAATTTTATTGTAAAATATCGAATGAATCTAATCTAAGCTTAGTTTTGAAAATTAGTCAAACTGACTCTTAAAAAATGCAACAAGACAACTAAAAAGAAACGAATAAAAAAAATATTTAACTGTGAATCTGGTTATTATTGTAAATTAACTTTTAAAGAAATCATAAATTTCAAATTCTGAATCCGTAAACACAGGTGCAAATAAGTACTTTTTAACAAACATAAATAGTTTTGTTCAAAAAATGAAGGCGAAAAAAGTGGCAACTCCATGTGCACTTCTCCTCTTTATATTTCAAGATTCTAACCTCCCACTACTCCTTCTCCTTATTCACCAAAAACTCCAATCATAATATTTTGTCAATCTTTTAGTTTCTATTCTCTTTGAAAATCTCTAAAAACACAAATGGGAAATTGCATGAGAATTAGTAGAGCTCATGTTGTAGTTCATGATGATGAAGAGAAAAGAATTGAAGAATTAGCACAAAAGACAAAGGAACAAAGCTATGTTAATAGGAGAAGAAAGAGTGTTAGATTTAAAGTTGTAGATGATGATGAAGAAGAGAAAAAGGAAGAAGAGGGCAAAGAAATGATGATGAAAAAAGGTCATGTGGTGAGGATTAGAGTAGTGGTGACACAAGAAGAATTGAAGCAAATTTTGAATGGGAAATTGGATTTTTCATCAAAAGATGAATTTTTAAGGAAAATAAAATCAGCAAGTAGAAGTAGTAGCAACAACAACAAAAGAAGATTATATGAAGATGGATCTAATTTTTCTTATGGAAAAATGAGTTGTAGTGGTAGTAGTAGAAGCACAAATTGGAGGCCTGTTCTTGAGAGCATTCAAGAGGAACATTAATATTAATGTTTGTTATCAACATGAGTCGTGGTGCGATGGATGGTTGAATCTTTTTTATCTTTTTGAACCTAGAAATGAGTCCTGCATTGCGCGAATTTGAATTAGTCATAGGAATATTATGTTGACTCTTCTTCCGTCTTTTTTTTTTTCTCTTTATCTTGTTAGAGCAACACTTTTAGACGTTGTTATACCGCAGTATAAGGTTAGTTTTTTTGTTTTTTTGTGTGTGTGATTGGGGAGGGGGTTTCTCGATATATCTAAAATTGGGTCAATCACGATTATTAAAAATTGACAATAGAGTGATTTTAACATCTGTTGATGTACCTCATAGTTAGTCAGAATCTTTTTTTGTTTTTTTGGTGTTATGTTTAGAATTTGAATGTTATGAATATAAAGTGGTTTCAACTAAACTTTGTATTTTTAGTTTGATTATTACATATCGAGTACTAATGTAAAAAAAAAAAATTACGCTTGTGTGTATATATATTGATTAGATTCATTTTGAATTAAAAACTATAAATCCTAAATTCTCTTGTGAAAATTATTTATTCATTGATAAAATGGACCTTATATTTTGAAACAAAAATTTTGTGATAGTGTGTAGTAGAGATAGTTTTCCTTGTGCTTACTTGGTGGCACCTTGGAAAGCTCTTTCCATGGAGGGAATAATTATTAAATCTAACAGATTAGAAAAAGAAATTAAGCAAAACTACAAAAGTGACCATATATGTGACTTTACAGAAAGGCAATACTTATATATTTACGATTTATTATAGCATTTTCTGGAAGAAACAATGGAAAGATTATTAAATTAACAAAATTCCAAATGTTGGTCAAAGACGAAATATTAGTGTACAATCGGTGTCCGATATCCATATTAAACGACATCTGATTAAGAATGAAGAAGTATTTATCACTCCACCACATACGTGTTCCCCAGTCGTAGCTCTAGTGAAGTATCTGGCAAGACTAAATTAACTTATTTTAATCGTTTCCACTTGCCCATATTTTCTGCCTCAGGGGCTCCTATCTATAACAAAAGCTGTTTTTACGTTGGTTTTCTTGGCCTCAACGAGTACCCCACTGTTGAAATCCAAAAAGCAGACGATTTAATTTAATTTAACTCGTATTAGTATGACCCTTGATGGATTTTCTTTTGATATTCAATGTAATTTTACAAGTAGAGTCTATAAAAAAAAGATGCAACATGAGGACTTCCAAGGTATCATCCATCATAGTACCACTCTAGAAAGCACGATTAACTTCAGAGTTCTAATGGGATCCAGCGTTAGCCAATATTGGTATGATCATATCAGTAAAACTAACAAAAAGAACTTGAAAACTTGCTGAAGAGAATCTCAATATAAATTTTATTACCAAAAAAATGGTATAATGCTATCCGCTGGAAAAAGACTAGCTTGACAGTGCCTTTTAGAAGTAAATAAACAACACTTTGTCCAACAAAAGGGACATAAAAAAGTTTTAAAATCCTTTATTCCCTTCTCAAGTTTCTCTATTGAGAAGATGATCCCTCTGTCATCTTCCCGCAATTAAGCAGGCAGCTTGTAAACGTGGCCGAATAACCAAAGTGATCCTCATTGCTTTGTCAACTGACGAATGACATATTGAAGAATACCTCCATGGTTGAAATAAGCCAACTCCACCTGCACAAGATAAAAGAAGCTCTCAAATGTCAATACCTTACACCAAGAACTAATGAATGGTGAAGGAGAAAGAGTGGGATATTCCCTGCTGTTGTGACAGTATGCAACAGGAATAGGAGAACAATGCATGCGGGATTATGTGATTTGAAAGTTATATGAAACTAGTTAGGGGTGGCTACATGAAACCTCTATACCCAATTGGGCACATTGCATTGTACTAGTACTAAATAATGTCATTAACACAAAAAAATATTGACATCCTTTGTTGAAGTTCAGTAAAAGACCCACAAAATTTTAAGTGCCCCAGTTCATTAAGGGCCCTAATTTAAATACACAAACATGGCTTTAAGAATAAGTTTCTTTTATTTTTTTCCTTTTGTTCTTCTCCTTTTCCTTCAGCACTATAGGCAAAATACTTTATAAACATAAAAGAAAATCAAAGAGAGGCAGCATTTTTATCATGGAAAACAATTGTCATATCAACATCTTTCACACAATAAAACACCAGGAAATAAGATCAATAACTGAAAACAAAAGAGAGCTAGGAGTACCTCAGTGTCGAACCGCACTATGCAGGTGAAGGATTTTCCAGTATCTGTTTGTACAGTAATGTCTTGCCCAGGGCGGATCTCACTAATATTTTCAGGAAGATCAATGGTATATCGCTCTTGACCTGTCAATCCAAGTGTATCTGCATCCTCCCCAGCCTTAAAGCATAGAGGCACAATACCCATTCCTACCAAGTTACTACGATGAATCCTCTCAAAGCTCTTAGCAATTACAGCTTTAACTCCCTGTTAAATTGTTCTTTAGTTGTTAGGGAATCCTCTGGTAAAAAAAGAAAAGGACAGGATCAACCAAATTAAGAATAAATGCTCAAGAAACCCACCAACAACATTGGTCCCTTGGCAGCCCAATCTCGGGAGCTTCCACTTCCATATTCAGCTCCAGCCAAGATAATAGTGCTTTGTCCAGCGGATTTGTATTTCTAAAGGCATCATGTGTTTAAGAAGTGTCAACATAAAACAGCAAAAGTGAAACGCGCAATGCAAACTCTATCTTTGATGAAAACGGGATTTGACCATTAAGAAACAGAGAAAGGAAAGTACCATAGCAGCATCAAACACAGATAGCTTTTCTCCAGAAGGAATGTGGACTGTCTTTGGACCAACCTCCCCATTTAACAGCTTGTTTACAATGCGGATATTGGCGAAAGTACCCCTAGCCATGATCTCATCATTACCACGACGGCTACCATATGAGTTGAAGTCCCTGCGATCGACACCCCGCTCCATAAGGAACCTAGCAGCAGGGCTATCTTTATGAATGCTTCCGGCAGGTGAAATGTGATCAGTAGTAATACTGTCGCCAAAGTTCAGCAAGCAGTAAGCATCCTTCACTCCATGAGGTCCAGGAGGATCCATGGTCATACCCTTGAAATATGGTGGCTCATGGATGTATGTAGATTTAGGATCCCATTGGTACAGCTTTGTTGTTGGCACAGATAATTCATTCCACATGGTATTTCCCTTTGTAATAGCTTCATATGTGCTCTTGAACATGTCTGGCAATACACTTGATTGAACAACCTAACATGGAAAGTTCCATGGTAAATTTACTTTTTGCGCAATTGATCATGGGTACATAAGCACATAATAGAATACATACCTCAGCAATTTCTTCAGTTGATGGCCATATATCCCTGAAGTACACATCCTTACCATCCTTTCCCACTCCAATTGGATCTTTCTCAAAGTCTATATCAACCTGCAAAGCATTGATAGTTCTCATCAGCAACATAAGTATACATGATAATGAACAATTAATATTGACATGTTAGACATCCATGAATATTTTCCACAATATCAGAGACCGAGACCAAGACCTATATCAGTGTGTGCAATGCATTAAATTTCAATGGGGGAATCTAGCATTGGAGCCCTGTTTTCTGTTATTGTATTTGTGCTCCTGAGAGCAATGCAGCTTGCACCAGGCTGAGTAATATCTAAAGACATTCCAGGCAACTCATTTATGGCCCTGCCTAAAGCACGATGCCTTTCACTTACTTAAAAGCATAATCCTTTTTTTTAATTTGTAGTATGTTTTTCCTCCTTTCACTTACCATAAAGAACAACATTAAGGCTGTGTATGGTATGGAGGAAAACATTTTCCAGAAAATGTTTTCTGATTATCCCATGTTCGGTTGGTCAAAACTTTTGGAAAACATTTTCTCTAGGAAAATAAGTTCCTTGGAAATGAGGAAAAAATGTCGGGAAAACAAGTTCTACAAGTGACATTCCACATTAATTGTGTCCTCCCAACCCTCCAACACACCTCATCTTCACCCCCACCCCACGTAGCCCCCATTCCCAACACCACCACACCACCCCTACCTCCCATAGTACTTATCTAGATTATATACAAGATAAACAAGTAAGAAAACCACTTATTATCCAAGTAAACATTTTCCATAGACAACATTTTCCTTTGTACAGAACAAGTAATTCTCCAGATAAATTCATCATAAATCTCTTAAGTGCATTCACTTACAGTGCCAGCAAGAGCATAGGCAACCACCAAGGGAGGTGAAGCAAGATAGTTTGCTCTTGTCAGGGCATGAACACGCCCCTCAAAGTTCCGATTTCCGGAGAGTACAGCAGCAGCAACAATGTCTGCAAAATACATACATTTTGAATTAGTCAAACAATATAACAAAATGATCATGACCTAGATAGAGTCCAGACAGTAATATTTTAATTTAGAATCAATTGTATGGACTTACCGTTCTCTGATATGGCAGAAGCAACAGATTCATCCAAGTCCCCAGAGTTCCCGATACAAGTGGTGCATCCATAGCCAACAATGTTGAAACCTTGCTGATTTAAATACTTCTGTAGACCACTGTTGCGTGCAGAAAATAACATATCACAATGTTTTCAAATAACAATGGTCTCGGTTAGTAGAAACTTTGCTCTTTAAGAAACTTCCAGTCAATACCTCTTGAGTAAATATTTTGTAACAACACCAGAGCCTGGGGCAAGGCTTGTTTTAACCCATGGCTTAACCTGGAAAATAATCAGGAACAAGGATTAAGATGGCATGCCTGAACTTACAATCAAATGAAAAGGCAAGTATATGGAGTAGCACTAACATGTAGACCCAGCTCAGATGCCTTTTTGGCAACCAGAGCTGCTCCTAGCATAACACTTGGATTGGATGTATTTGTGCAACTTGTGATAGCAGCAATCACAACACTGCCATGTTTGAGCTCTGCAGGTTGCCCATGGAAGGAAAACTTGGCAACTTTATCTTGCACCTCTTTTGGCACAGCAAATCCCTGCATCGATGTAGAGCAAGTTGGATTAGCATTTCCAGAAGTCAGAATCTGGGGTTGGGTACTTTATAGTCTCACAACAATTTATGTTACAAGTTGATCAACCAAGAGAACTAATGGTAAATATCAAAATGAATGCTCGCTCACCTTGAATCCAACTTTGTTATCTAGGCAAGCATGCCAGTCAGACTTCATTTCTTTCAAAGGCACACGGTCATGAGGTCTGTAAAGGATTAAAAACCATTTATATAAACCAACCTTAAAGCACATTTTGCATCTTAAATCAGAATTTATCCAAGCCGGGAAAATACCTCTTTGGCCCTGACAGACATGGTTCAACATCGGCAAGGTCTAGGTTCAAATAAGAAGAGTACACTTTTTCTTGTTGAGGCTGAAACAATTTTTTTTAAAAGTGTAAGGGAAAGTAACAGTGATTCAATAGGAAAACTGAAACTAGAGCAACCACAACTGAGGTAGGACAGGAAATACCTCATTATAATCGACAAACATATTATTTGCACGGAGATATGCCTCTACCATTCCAACCTAATTTTTGCACAGAGGGTTAGCCACATATAAAGAAGAACTGTCACACTCTATCTTCACTTAAAAGTAAATGTCTGAACACTTACTGTTTCATCACTTCTCCCTGTTAACTTGAGGTATTGCAGAGTAACATGATCTACAGGGAAGAAACCCATTGTTGCACCATATTCAGGAGCCATGTTTGCAATGGTGGCCCTGTCTGCCAATGAAAGACCAGTCATTCCACCACCTACATGAAAACAGACAAGTAGTCAAGTCCTTGCCTGGTGGACCTATTAACCAATGGTTAAACTATTTGCGTGGGAAAGTAGTCGATGTTTAGATATCTACCATAGAATTCAACAAACTTTCCAACAACACCATGCTTCCTCAGCATTTGAGTGACAGTCAGAACCAAGTCGGTGGCAGTTACACCATTTCGCAAATTCCCTGATAGCTTAAACCCAACAACTCCAGGCAACACCATGCTCATTGGCTGTCAGTATCCAGAAGAAGCATTACAAAAGCGCCATCCGAAGTGCAAATATCAGAATAAATATCAAAATATTTTCATAATTAAGAGATCATCACCTAGACAGCAATTCTTTTATAGACATAAAGCAAACAGAAGAACAGGCAAGCAGCAAAGCCACAGGAAAGGCAGTATTGTTTCCTGCTCAGATTTAGTGGAGCACAGTGCATACTATTCTAAGATGAGGAAAAATAACATCCTATTCCGACTTGATCTGATTTTTATTGGAAGATAGCTGGGCTACATACACTAAATGCTGAATGGAAAAGTATAACCAAATCGCTTTTTCTTAACAAGTTAGAATCTCTCTCTCTCTTTTTCATTATTGTCAAATTGACATACGAAACTAGTCAAATGCATTAACTACACGAAGACTCATGAGTAACCTTCTTCATTTGGATGACTTCATGATCACCAAAATTAGCTTTCAGGAATACATAGAATTTTGGGAAGAGCCCAAAAAATAGAATTAGAAATGGGTCAGTGGATGCAATCTAAAACCATCTATAAGGAAAGAAGAAATACAAGGTCAGACAAATGAGGCAAGGAAAAGCCCTGCATGATCCACTATCATGCTCCTCTCTAATCTAGAGTATTAAGGGTAAAGAAAAACTTAACTCCCTTGCTCCAACTTGGCATAGTTATATATGAGTGTTAAAAAATTCATGTTTAGTCTAATAAGGAGAAAATTGTGCCAACATATTACATCTTAAGCTTGTGTAACTGTATACACTGATTGATGTCCCTCCATTAACTTCTACACGTGCCAGTCATATTCTACACTAGAAATTTGTCAAACTGCAGATATGAACACGTGTCACAAGAGCAAAGTGGGACACCTTAGCAAAAAGGCATAGCTATCTAATCTTTGCAGCAACACACGAATAAACCAGGATTCACAAAGGGATAAAAGGGTGATCGTCGCACTCATAATTTCATACCTGGCCAAGCATTGCAGCTTCTGCCTCAATACCTCCGACACCCCAGCCCGCAACTCCTAGCCCATCAATCATGGTGGTGTGGGAATCTGTTCCGACCACGCTATCTGGATAGAGCAAGCCTTCCCTATTAAAGACAACCCTTCCAAGATATTCAAGATTCACCTAAAATTACAATAGAGAAAAATATTATCAGTTTTGCAAATGCACTGTTTCAGAAGTGGAATCTCACTCCAAATTCTCTAACGAGGGAAGATAAGTAAGAACATATAAAGTTAAGAATTCATGATTCAGGAAATAGCTAGAGATTGACCAAATCCGGAAGCAAAAGCAGCTAAGTCACATTCAGTTTTCAGGTCCAATACCTGATGCACAATACCAGACCCAGGTGGAACAACAAGCATGTTTTGGAAAGCATTGGATCCCCACTTAAGAAAGGCAAATCTCTCCTTGTTCCTTTGGAATTCAAGCTCCATATTAGCCTGGACTGCATTTTCTGACCTTGTTACATCAACTTGAACTGAGTGATCAATAACTAGGTCGACAGGAACCTGATATGATATTCCAAAAAAAAAAATCACCATGAAGTGGTATGATATTCATTCATGAGAAGAATTAAAAGAACTGTAACCAAGAAACTTAAGCATATGTGTGAGTGATGAATGAGACAACATATGCAATTCATGCTTATGAACTGAAGTAAAGACTTTACTGCCTTCTTTTTGCATAGTTCAAGAGACTTTGCCACAATCCACTAACTAGAAAGTATCATACCAATGGATTAATCTTGTCAGAATCACTGCCAAGGTTGTTCATGGCATCACGCATGCAAGCAAGGTCCACCACAGCTGGTACACCAGTAAAATCCTGCCAACGAGACAAATCAGTCAGGTGAGATCATCACACTGCATTCTTTTTTTCTTTCTCCTTTTATGTTGCAAACATGCAAAAGCCCAGTACCTGCAACAAGACACGGGCAGGCTTGAAGGGTATCTCCACAAGCTTAGGTGCAGAATTTTCCCAGTCAATAATCTTTTCAACATCTTCCTTTTTCACTTGAAAGTTGTCACAATTACGGATTGCTGATTCGAGAAGAATCCTAATAGAATATGGTAGCTTGTCTGTCACATAGGAACCAACAAACCAAGAATAATCAATAATAGGAACAGATCAAAATGAATATAAGAATGTACCAGGGCTTGAAAAGTTACCAATCCTGGGATCATTGAGAGCAGGTAAGCTATAGAACTTTCCAAATTCACCACCTCCAGGCTTTGGAAGACCAGTGAGGATTCCCTTAAATGGGTTCTCTGCAGCTGAATCCATCATAAAAAGGAATCAGATTCTTGATTTTCTACTAAGAATTGATTCACTCACAGCAACTCCTAGTAATCCTTCTCACAAAAATCTAAGTTTTTTATGAAATATCAAACCACAAACACAAATAATAAAAATGAAATATCTTGGGTCAACTTCAAAGTCTCCCACTCATAGGTCCTACCCACCACGTTCCACTAACCTCTGTCTCAATGCTTGCTGATTATTATTACTCCATTTTATCACAAATAAATCATATTCTTCCGATTAATTTTTATAATCTCTAAATAATTAAAAAAAAAACAAAATTACCCAGAAAACAAATCTAGATTTACGAGAACCCCAAAAAATCAAAAACTTCTTTTACGCTACCTTTATGGATCACTAATAGAATTGGGGGAAATTAAGTAAAAAGACAAAAGTACCCATGGTAGCTAGTTTCCGATGAAACCCGTTGAGAGCAGGGGCAGCAGTCCTGATCTGAGCAGTAAGACTGATCGGAGACTTCCAATCAACACCGTGGCTCCACCTCGGTACAGAGCAACGCAGAGACCGGAGCGTTGATGAATAACGCTGCTGATTACCAGACGCAACCCCAGCCCCAGCACCAGCACGACAAGGCGCGTGAGCAGCTGCAGCAACACTAGAAGTTGAAGCAAGCGGCCTTGTAACAGAAGAAGATGCTCTCAATAATGAAGAAGCAGCAGAAGAAGAGTACTTGCGAGCTGTATTACTATACATGACTACCAATATATATATAGTTTTTTTTCAAATCACATTCAATCGTTTCTCCTAGGGTTGTGTGCCCAAACAAAAAAAACGGAAATTGCTGATGAAGATGAAGATAGTGACGAAGAAGATATGGTGATTGAATTATTGATTTATGATATGGAAAGGACAGTGCCGAAGCTGCGGCACATCAAATGGAGCTAAAATAAAAAAGCTTGGCTGACTATGCGTTATTGTGTTTTTTCGTATTTTTATATAAAGGAGGGAGGGGAGAAAGGGAATAATAATTAAAATGAATATGATTAGGTCAAAATTATCTATTTATGCGCTACTTTGTTTTGACAACTAATTTTTTTTTTTTTAAATGAAAGTTACTTTTGCCATTTGAAAATGTCAATTTCCTAAGCAGTTTTTTATTTTTATTTTTATTTTTATATTAGGTGATCTCAATATAAAACACAAAGAGCAGATTGGAATAAAAATTTTAAATTGATTAGAATTTGTTATTTCGAAATAGGTTTTTCTAAAATGTAGATAAAGAAAGAAATGATTATTATTGGGGCTTGTGGCATACTTCCACAGGCCACAAGTCACCCAAGTAAATTTGCATTAAAGTCCTTCTCTTTCTTCTTGCTTTTCTTTTTCACTCCACTATTATTATTTTATTGAACAATTATTCAAGCAATTGTCCCCATAATAATTAATATATATTTTAAGTTCTTCAAGATACGTGTCTCCAATCCATTAGTATCTACTTCTGTTAGTAAATAGTTAAAAGGATCAAAATCACTCATATAATATAATGATGATAAGTTGTAGTATAATATAAGAACTAAAATCAGAATATAGCATTAACATAGGGATTAAAAAAAGTTATTTCACCTTAACGTGAAAATAAGGACATTTTTTAAACTAAAAGTCAGAATTAAACGAATGAAGTCATGTGTTATCTGGCCTGCCCAAAAAAGGAGACGAATCATTTAATATTCTTTTGGAAAAACATATGCTTCTTGGTCCTAAATTACCAACAATCAAGGCTTTGTTTAAACGAGAAATATATTTTTAATTTTTTTTATGTTTTGTTAATCAAATATTTTTTAATCATAAAATAAGAAAAATAAATTTTATAAATTCTATAATTTTAAATATAATAATTACCCCAAAACACTCTCTGATCCTCCATCTTTCGATATTTAAATTTTATGAATTTAATTTTTAAAATTTTTATTTAACCCATTGAATATTTATAGTTATATAATCATCTCTAATTTATTATAATTTTATAAATTTTTACATATAAATTTATATTCTACGTCGAAAAATACTAAGTTTAGATAAATTTGATATTAATATTATATATCATTCTCTTACCCAAAATCTCATCCCCTCCACCAACTCATTCATCTTCATCATTATAATATATTCACACGTCGAAAAATATTAAATTTCTTCGTATTAAATGCACCCCAAATTTATTTCAAAATTATTTACATTAAGCAAAATAAACATATGGTACCTCCCTTTCAAAAGTAAGTGTACTTAATATATTTTATAAGAAAATGATTAAAGATCTATACATAAAATAAAATTTTAGAATGGAAAATAGTCTTGAGTGAAATTTTTTAAAACAAAAGTGGAGAATTAGTTAGAGGGAAAGGAAGGGTGAAGGTTCCCCGACTAAAGAAACATACGAATGGGCACCCCTCAATAAGGGCTTTTACAATACCCTTGGGCCACTTTTTCTCTTTTAAATTTATAAAATACTTATTTTTTTTTTGTAATACTCTCTCGTTCATTTTTGACTTTGCACGTCTGTTAAAAGATAATAATCAATATGAAGAGTTTATCATAACATTCGTATTTATTGATGCATAATAATAAGTCATGTGAAATAATTTGAGGAATAAATTATCCATATCGAAGATGATAAGTAAAAATAATTTTATTTTTAAAACGACGAGTAAAGATGAATGAAAAGATAGTATTTCTTAATTATATTTATTTATGTTGAAAAGGAAATGTGTGTTAGTTGGACGAATTGAACTTCTCTTCTCGGCTGACCTTTCGCTTTTTCACAACTATCCAAATTATTAGACACCATAAGACTTTTCTATAAGAAAAAAAGCCTATGAATTGAATGTTGTCTTCATACTAATTTGATTGGCTCTTCGAACAAATAATATACCTCATGTAATTTTGGAACAAGTGTTTTTCATATTTTATTTCAAAGACGTAATAAATTTATCTAATTGATTTATAGTTTTTCTTTATAACATATAGTTAATAGAGAAGTGAAAAATATTCGTCATTAAGAGTAATAAGAAGAATGTTTGAAATCAAACTCGTAACATCATAATTCAAATTGTAATATCTTACTATTGAACAATCTTATATAGGCATTGATTCTCAACCTTAAATACTTATATTTCAAGACATCATTTAATAGGGGATAATTTGATAAAATATCTATATTAATAATTATTTTCTTAATGAGTGAAAATAAACGGAGGGAATACAAAGAAAGAGGTTCCTCTGAAAAAAGTCCACTACATTATTATAAATTCTTTAAAGACATTGACACAAAATTAAATTAAGTGTTTAATAAAATTGGGATTGTCCTAATCACGATCAGATATATGATAGTCTCTTTAATTTGGGTTAGTTTCCAAACTATTTTTTTTTCAATTTGTTCCAGAATCTGCCACCTCACTTCAATTTTTTTTATAAAATATTTGTCACTTTTCACCGGTACAAGTATCAAAAAATTTATTTGCTAAGGCTTCAACAATGGACTATCCTATTTGGAAATATCCGAATCTAGATTTATTTTCAATTCACTAATGCATTTTGTCAATTAATACGTCTTTCCACATTTTTGGATGTGAAAGTATCTACCATAAGCTTTTTTTATTTGAACCCTCGTAAATTTCAATTTACTTAGGAGCCAGCAAATCAACAAAATTAGTTAAAAAAATTAACCTCACACAACACAAGATGTATATGTACAGTTTCTTTACCTAGTTGAACAAAAAAATTACTTCATTTATCATCTTAAATTGGTATAAAATTGAAAGAATCATTAACAACATGCAAACAATAACAGGCATAAAAGGAGCCGAAGTCACATACACTGATAGTCTAATAGGTATAATTTTACTTTACCATTAGTATAATTTAATCTATTACTCCTCAAGTGTCAATTTCGTTTTTCGGGTTTCAAACGGTTTAAGTTTGACAGAAAATTTGCTCATGGAATCTTCAAATTTTTTAAAATGAAATTTATATATTTGTAAACTTGACAATTCAAAATATTTAAAAGATGTATGAAAAATTTACATTAAAAAAATAGACATGTTTAAATCTCGAAATCTGAAATGTGTCACATAAATTGAAACAGAGGGAGTATAACATATCAATTAGTATTACTATTTTCTATCGGAAAACAGTCTTTCTCTACCTTACAATATACTCTACTCTCCGTAGACCTCACTTGTAAAACTACATTGGACGGGATTTCTTTTTATAGCATTGGTGTATAAACGTAAACTCAGCACCAATAATGTTGAAGGAAATATGGAAGGTTGGGGAACACGCGAAACAAGGAAGAATCTTCCAAAAAGACAAGTTGACGAAATATGTTGGTGTCTTTGGCCCACGAAACAAGGAAATATCTTACACTTTCTGAGTTCACCCAATTGCTTTGCTTCTTCTAAAGTTTATCTATTTGAGCATCTGCAGGGCACTTGCTTTAACATTACAATTTACAACCAAAAAATTATTCTGATACTGATGCCTCTTCTCCTCTTTAGTAAATACTCTAGTAAGTACTCCTACTAGACATCCTTTTCATATGTGGTAGACTTTACTAAACACAGAGTCAGATGAGGGAAAAGATAAGTTTTTAGGCACAATATTAAAGGATAGAAAAAAGACCCCTTTAGGCAAAGATTATAACCATACACAACCTCATCTTCAACTCCAATTTCATATAGTGAAAATATTTGGAATCTATGATCAAGCACCTACTTAGGGGAGCTAATGAAATTAGTAACATACAAGTGTAGAACTATAGGCCATCCATCATTGGTGCTAAGAGTAGTTGTTGCCAAACCACACATGTTAAGAGCTAGTTGCAAAACCCTAACATAATTTGGTGTTTAGATCAATTCTAAAGTGAAAAGAAGAAAAATAAAAAGATGTAACTTGTCTGATAACAGATACAGAAGCCATCCCTCAAAGTGTAACACAAAACAAATCACTCCAACATTTCAAATTACGTTTTCATATATTTCGTTCCTTTTCAATTTCATGTTTTCTGAAGTTGGTAAATTATTCTTTTTCTAAGAATATCAGATCATCTAAAGCTTTCAAAGGAAATATATAACAGATAAATCATGACGAGAAAAACTGGACGATTGAAACTTTTATTGGTATAGATAAGGGCAAAACTAAAGGCGTATAGCATAATATATTAAGAGCTTCAAGCTCTAAATTACAAGAAGGCAGCATTAAAAGTAACCACTTTCCTTCACAACTAAAGGGAGAGAATGGTCAGAGAAAAGTTGTAGTATCTGTTACTTGCCTTTGTCGTAGTCACTACTGCTCAGAAGCAGATGCAGGAGTTGTTTTCACAGAAGGATTGTAGACGCTGAACTCTCCGAAGTCTCTTCTACCACTGGAAAAAATAAATGCCACATTAGTGCCTTTGAACAAAGAAAAAGTAGTTGTCACTAAAAAGATTCTTCGCTTCTCACAAAACCAAATTGCTTCCACAAACTAAAGTTGCATATCTATATCATATGATCCGTGATCTATGCCTCTAAGAATGCTGATTAACAGCTTCAGCAGACACAAGATATATAGCATTTTACCAGAACAATGGAACCTTCCATTTTAAGGTTACTGGAAGAAAAATGGCAAGAGAATAGTGCTAGTTTTTGAGAAGGAGAAGGGAGGACGTGTTTATTTCTTAGATGCACCAAGTATTTATCTATACTCAAACCGACAAATTCACCACTTATGTGTGCTTATGCATATTTACGCTAGCACATGTTGTTGGGACTGATTTTATTCTATAATGTGCTCTTTCACTATATCTCAAAGTGTCCTAATCACACTCTACTAGTATAATATTCGTACTTAAACTCCTCAAACAAACTACAACTTTAACCTCTCATCTTGTGGTAGTATCTTGAAGTTGTGTTTGGTGTGGATGTGTTCTTATTTTCCCATCTTTGGTTGGACAAATTTTTGGAGAACATTTTCTCTAGGAAAACAAGTTGGTTAAAAATGAGGAAAATGACTTCCTTAACGGAACAAGTTCTATTAGTGAAATTCTATGTTTATTGTATCTTCCCTACCCAACGTCCCCAACCCCTACCCCTTGACCATCCCACCCCCTACCACCTCTATAGGTTTTGCTAGATCACATATAAATGCTCTTGAAATAGCATTTTTTTGCTTACTTACCAAACATAAGAAAATAAATAAGAAACCAACTTGTTTTCTGTAAAGATATGGCACCTGGGCCTAACTCAACCCCAAAAGCTAGCTCATGAGGGGAGGTTTGCCCAAGTCCATATAAGGAAACCACCAGTCCATTCCTCAACCAATGTGGGACTTTTACCCACTCTAACATTTTCCATGGAAGATATGCTCCCTCATACCAAACACACATGTAGATATTAAATGAAAGGTCAATATCATTTTATATTGATTGTATAAAATCCTATTTCGTTTAAAAAGATCAAATGTTAGACGGAGATGACAATGGATTCCCAACCTGTGCATTATATCCCAGCCAGCAGGTAAGAAGCGTGGATGAACAGCTTCAACAAAAACTTGTCTCCATCTCTGACAAAATTCACGAATTCCCTCCTCCCCATTCTCTTTGAGTAGATGATTAACAACTTGCTTCCCATGTGGTCCATGCCCTAATAGTGAGAGCTTTGAGTCTCGTTTGGATGATGTACTAGCATTTATATTAGCAATGGAATTAGCAGTTCCATTAGACACATCGCAGCTTTCATCTACATATGACTCCGAAAGAATATCATCCTGTTTCACTAAGGATTCTCTTTTGAGCGGGACATCATTGTTATGAACAATAGAGGACCCATCATTGACCCCAAAATGTGAATCACTAATAGTCATGTCCTCTATTGGTAATACGTTGGTATATTCTTCATTGTTGCTTGAATTATCTGAAATTTCCTCTGGTGGAGATGCTCCTTTGGCTTGCTTGTTATCTAGCTTATCATCTGATGTGGTACTTCTACTAGAATCTTTGCAAGCTAACATTCTCTTTTTCTCAAATCGCTTTCTCCTATTAGTACTAATCCCAATTAACAAAGCTCTTTCGAGATCTTCATCAGAAACTTCCCGTCCACCATAGTAGTTCCTGACAATCTACAATAACAAAAGACAATAAGAAAGTTTTCAACTATTAGCAGTTTCAAACAAGGTAACTCAGCAACAAATTGAAAGGATTACTTAAATTGATGGAGAGAGTAAAAATGTCAGAGAATAGATGACTAAGACACCCGAAACATCAAAAATAAACACACAGAAATATGCAAGTGATTGCATGATGCAAAATTCAGAAAGTACATCCAAAGCAGTTCATTCAAATTTAACTCACTACTGCAGAATCGAGGATGCAAGTTACAAGCAAGAGTAAGGTAGAAGAACCAACAGAAACAGAATTAAAGGATAATATAAATATTTCGTCTCCAGTCTAAAACATCTAACGAGAGAAGACTGTATTATTATCACCATTGAGTGGTATATATTTCACAGTGAAGAACTGTTGGCCTTTATTTTAATAATAGAACCAAGCTTTTTGTCAGGTTTTCTTCTTTTCCATTTCTCTGATAAGCATGTCTCAGATTCATGCACAAAGCAATTGGTGTCGCCAAATCAAAGCACTTGATAGTGTTTGACAAGGTTGAACATTTTGGCTTAAACACCAAGATATTGCTCCTTGCTATATGCTAGCCTTCTTGATAATGAACTTGAGCAAAATTACCAGATACTGAAAATTCTCTTCTAAAGGGTAATAATTTGTTCCAACATGGTAATGGAAAATATATTTGTTAAGAGTGAATAGATTGACCCTAAGGTGGATGTATGAACGTACTAGGAAGGATAGGATTATGAATGAACACATCTGGGACAAGGTAGGAATGGCCTCTGTGCTGGACAAGATGAGGGAGTGACACTGAGATGGTTTGGGCATGTGAAGAGGTCAAAGTGAGGAGGTGAGAGAGCTTGGCGATGGCGAGTTCGAGGAGGGTAGAGGTAGGCCGAAGAAGTACTGGGATAGGTGATTAGACAAGATATGACACATCAAAGTTCACCGAGGACATGACCTTAGATAGGAGGATTTGGAGATCGCGGATTAGGGTAGAAGGTTAGTAGACAATTGAATAATTGTCTCATTTTTCTGCGAGTTAGGCTTGGTAGTAGTTTGGCTCCTTGTACCTGTTTCTTCTTTAATACCAGTAGTATTAGCAGTTTTTGGCGTAGTTCTCTGTCCAGCGATATATATCGCTACCGATTGTGTCTTGATTATCACATTACTTTGTTGATGTTACAGTTTCTTTTCTATATGCTATGTGATGCTTCCTCTAGTACTTGTTATATCTCTTTTCTTCCGTATGTTCTGTGATATGTGTTACCTGAGCCGAGGGTCTTTCGGAAACAGCCTCTCTACCAATGTGAGGTAGGGGTAAGATCTGCATACATTCTACCCCCCAGACTCCACCTTGTGGGACTACACTAGGTACGTTGCTGTTGTTGAGTGAATAGATTGACCATCAAACAGCAATTAACTACTACACATAATATAGAGCAGCAAAAGGAAAAAGGAAAGGAGATAGAAAAAGAACAAGAATGAAACAGATCGAAGGTGAAAGTGAACTAAGATGATAAGTTTACACCTTCACAGTCAATAGCAGAGAAAAGCAAACCTGGAGGGCTGTCAACAAATTATGAAATTAGATACTGATAGAACTGAAACAGGAAGGATGAAATTCATACTATTGAATAATTCAATTGGAAGTGTTTTAAAAAAAATAATTAAAAGTGCAGTGTCTGGTCATTACATGTAATACTGAGTTGTCTCCTATCATAAAAATTTGGAACTATGTACAACTTTTCGCACTTTTAACATCCAATATGCTTCTTTTATTAAGTTTAACATCTAATTATGCTGATATTTCTTGTCTAAATATTAATCTATCTACGTATGCAATGATATTTAATTATCTTAATTAGGCTATATTGTCAAATGTGGTAAAATCAAATATTGAACCATCATACATCATCAATGACCTTCAAATATGGAATTATCACACATTTAACATACACTAGCATTTTCCTCATGTAAGTTAAATTGTCTCTACTTAAAAGTTGAAGAACGTTTTGGTTGGCACCATTTTCAGGAACATGGTTAGTGAGGATTCATATAGCCGACCCCGACTTGTTTGGGACTCAGGCATAGTTGTTGTTCTAGTTGACACCAGCAACAAAGTGACCTGCTTTTGTATCGAACACATTTAGTGTCTAATCAGAAAATATATTCCGTTTGAAGTTCTAAATTCAGCCATCCACCAGCTGCTAAGTGTTGATCAATCCACTTCTTAGGTCCCAGATGCAAAGGGCCACACCACCAAGAAACTAGCATTTCTATGGTTGCAAGCAGTTGTAAAGAGGAGCAGTTTAAATTTAAGCATTGCTTTTAGCAAATTAAGCAATACAATATTGAAGATTCCTCAAGTTATATTAGCTAACAGTACATGTATATACTAAATATATGTTAAACTTTCATACCATTATTAATTCTTCTCGGCGCTTAGCTGGCATTCTTGATCCATGACGTAGTAACGCCATGGCTGCTGTACGCAACTGCAACGGAGATACTCCTTCCTCCTCTACATTTAACTTTGGCACAGATGAGTCTGATGAATTCTGATTTTGATTAGAATCGACTATTCGACGAACAAAAAGTGGTATCCCAAATTCTGTAGCTATCTTTCTCTTATATTTCTCAGCCGCAGCATGAGCAACTTCATGGCAGTCCACACAAAGAAGGACAATGTCATGAGAGCGATGGCTCTTTAAATGCTCAGGGAAGTGCATTCTATAGCATGATGGTATGATTCGATAACGTAAATAGTGATTTCCTTCTCCACAGCCAACACAAATATTTCTCTTACTTTGGATGTAAAAATCATTGCCCTCATCTTCAGGGCGACCTTTAGGTTCAAAAAGAAGCATTATAGCAGGAGGGTCCTCTTCAATAAGTTTTGCCAAATTTCGGCTGACATACCTGCAACAAGGTTTCAGATCCCATATGAACTTCAAGTATCAATCATTGAAGAAGACAAGAAAAAGAACCCAATATTTCACTAACCATTCAAGTTTTCTACGATCACAATAACATAATAATCTTCCATCATTTGCAAAAATCCTACAATTGTGGTAAACGGGAGATTTGCAAGAAAATTTTTGGACAAACAACTTCCGAGAAGCCTTCTTAGCAAATTGCTTGGAATTTTTCAGTCCATTTTGCTTGAAAGCAGATCTAACTGGCATCTTCAAGCTAGTTTTGGATAATAGAGCATAGTTGTATACAGAAAGAGGACAACTCCCATCTGACCCAAGGCAGTTTTGAAGAATCAACTTACAATTGTCATCATTCATTCCTGTTTCATCTAAAAACAAGTACTCGAGGTCGTCCAAGTGACTGCAAACTACGGATGAAAGAGACTGAAATAAGCTGCTGCTACTACTCTGAGAGTCTAGATTCTGATCGGCTTCTGATATTGTATTGCATATATCCAATTCTGTTGTAGGTACTTTAGCTGCAAGTGCAATAATGGCATGCTCAGATAAAACATATCTCAAGCTTTCATCATGTACACGAGCCTAGAAAGACACAAATTAAATTTAAGTAAGCTCAAAGAACATAAGCAAAATATCAAAAATCGAAATTGGGATTTAAGAAACAAGTGCACCAAATAAATGTTAAAGTGAAGCTATGCAGATGGAAATCATAAATGGAATATCATTCAGGTAGCTTATATATGCTATATACTATATAATTTCTCCAATGCTGAAATCATACAAAGATCAAATAAACAACAGTGTGTTGGTAATTACGAATGATGTTTATTTGATTGACAGAATCTGTCACACGACATTATGATGATAAAGAGATTATATTATGATCCAAATACTACTTACCATTAAATCTCTCCAAGCACACAATCGCCTCACGAGTTCATGGAACTAACACCAAAAAAAAGAAGTAATCAGCACTCAGAAATCAAGCTGTCTAAAGAAGAAAAAGAGCATACAAAGAATAGTACCTTCGACTCATCAGAACTTAACATATAACTTCCTTTATCACTCTGATAACGGGAGATTATAGATGATGCAGCAGACTCTCCTGGGTAAGTTTCACACTCTTTTGAAAAAAGTTGTAAGCAGATTGAATTGGAACGCCGGGTGGCCTCAAGTACAAAGCTGGACTTGTCTCTGAGATGTGATGAATTTTCTGTTACACAAATATCTTCAGGATTTTGATACTTCAGATGAGTCAATTAAGTAAAGGATTACCTTGGGAAAAATTATAATAACAAGAAGAACAACTACACCTCAACCCCAAGCTAGGTGGGCCTAGCTATAAGAATCAACTATATCGATTTTGCTCTGTTTGGTCCCGTCCCGTTCCAATATTCAATAATTTGGGGTTAGAAAATATTAGAAGTTCTCTACATGTTTTACTAACACAGACGTTCATACTAAAAAGATTCATAGACCTTTAAAAACTATAAAAGTTAATCCTTTATCTTCTAGACAGTGAATGACCACAGAAGCCCATCTATCCAAATGTCAAAATATAGCAAGCACCACTGGAATAATAGAAAAATAGCCATTAACCACAGTTATAGTATAGTTATATCTAAAGCTTTGACATCTTAGTTGTTTTGCTAACAACTTTTGCCAATCAAACTACAATTGTATGATCTTTTTCTGAAGAACAAACTTCCTATCAGCATGATGTACTCATGGGCACCCAAGTGGAATTGCGACCTTTTTAATGAACATTGGTAAGTTCAAGCTACTTCCAACAGAGTTCTTCAGCAGTAAAGCCCCAAACTATTCACTATCCTTTACTCAAATTATCAGATATTTCTTAGGACCCGTTCATACTGACCTTCAAAAAACCTATGTCACCTTAAAACACTATGTCCAACAAGGATGCAAATTATAATATGTACTCCCTTCCATTTTATGTGACCAGACATGGATTTGTACTACTTTAACTAGCATATTAAACAAGTTTGTAGTAGAAGAAAGTATTGAAGTAATAGGTTACAAGATAAGCTTGATGAGAAAAGATCACTACAACTTAAATTTGGTTATTTTTAGATGTGAATGCTTGAACCTTGTGACAGTTATAAAATAATAGCATTAGAAAAATGATATTAAATATTTGGGATGCCGCCACAATATAAAAAGAATGTCATATAAATTGGGACGGCAGAACTATTTAAGTTCCTTCAAATTTCATGTCACATTAGGTTTACAGATTTAATAAATGCAAAAGTAACCCTCATAAGTGAAAGAGGGCTTGAACTCAATAAATATTACCAAAAAGTTCCTTCAGCACATGGCTACAAGGACTTGATTGCATAGTATAAGAGTTGAATAACAACACACACTTCCTCTCAACCTCAGAGATGCTCAACAAACCATAATTTGTATCCAACTAACAAGTTTGCAGAAGTGTATACTGAGAGGATCTCAGCAAGCTCTCCACTCATAGAGATAATAAGTGCATACACTTCCACATATTAGTCAGGAGAGTAGAAGACTAATGTTTATTTGTTTACATAAGTGGAGACCCATACCAGTATCATGTTGTTTGAGCTCGCAAGAAAGACGATGCGCGATGTACATCAAATAGTGTGCATCAGTTCGAGAATATTGCACCATTTCAGCTGGGAGTGGACGTTGCCTCCAGTCTTCTTTCTAAAGTTTTAATAAAGAATAGAACTGTAGTTTAGATCAAGATTTTTCCAGCTGAACTATAAGAGCAGTGCACCAACACTACAGTATAGCATGAAATATGCTCAAATCACCAACGTATCCACTGAAAATCATGTTTGCTGACCAGAGGATAATGGCCAGCCACTTTACGTTCATAAACCACAGTGTTACCTATTCCAAAGAGCAATTGCCTGTGTCTATATTCCTTTTCAAAGTGTCCAGTCTACTCAGAGGCATTATAAGTGCAAATCTTGTTTCGCTAACAATTTAAGAGATGGTAGCAAGAAGGGCAGCACCAGTGCTGCGGTCACACACACTCACACTACCTACATAATCGATTAATTTGTAGTTTTCATCTAATAGAACCATTATTTAAGGAATTCTTTACTTCAAGGGACACAATTAGTCTTAATGCATCTGCTCTGAGGAAAAGGGAAATCAAAGTGACATTTCGAGAGAGATAAATACAATCTAGAACTCACACAGCATTATCGTATTCCTTTCCACAATTCTATGAAAATCTATTACATTCCTAAGTTCCACTCAGAATTCAAATCCACCAAAAATATGACACTGATAATAATAAAGAAATATAGATTAAAAAAATCCATCCATCACAACTCATCAACAGCAAAGATAGCAACAGCTACCCATGGAGGAAATAGAAATGTATGTAAAAGAAGATGATGTATCCAGGAAACTTCTTCCAATACCTGTAATAGTTTATTTGTGACAATGCCACAGTACGTATCCAGCAAATATGCCAAAGACCTTTGTGGTTTAGACAACACATCACAAGCCTGGAATAAAACAAAACAACAGCAGCTTAAAACTAAATAAGAAACATCATTGTCAATCATACACAAGAAAAACACACAAGGCATCTTCAGTTAAAATCTTCACTTCATTAGACAAAAGAATATACAGTAACTTGACACCTTACCTTTGCAGTGTCAAATAAATTAACAACATATATGTGGAAATCCCGTTGAAGCCAAAGAACATCGTTATCTGCACCATGGAATACCTATAACAGGGAAAACGACACCTTTTGATGAGTCACTTGAGAACTACTCGCTCCGTCCACTTTTACTTGTCCATTATACTAAAAATAAATGTTCACTTTTACTTGTCCAGTTTGAAAAACCAAGAGATAATTTACCACTTTATACCTATTTTATACTTATCATTAAGTACTTAATTACTTCCAATTCATTTCCCAATGAGTGAGATAGACTTATAATCAGTGGCGAATTAATATACTAAAAATGGGGCATGTGAACCCATGGTCTTGTAAAGATATGACACCTGGGCCTAACTTAACCCAAAAGCTAACTCATGAGGGGAAGATTGCCCAAGTTTATATAAGAAGACCATCAGTCCATTTCCCAACCAATGTGGGACTTTTAGCCACTCTAATACCCCCTTCACGCCCAGGCCCAACTGGAGCGTGGACCGAGAGCCCAAAAGAGGATGGACCTGGCTCTAATATCATGTTAAGATATGGCACTTGGGCCTAACTCAACCCCAAAAGCGAGCTCATGAGAAGAGTATTGCCCAAGTCCTTAACAGCAGACCACCAGTACATTCCCCAACCAATGTGGGACTTTTACCCACTCTAACAGGTCTCTCCGTAAAACTAGATATTTTACGTATATATTTTCTAAAATTGGTACGCATGCTATAACAAGGCTAAATGGTGCACTTGGTTGGATGTTGAGTTATTTACCTACAAGATTAAGGTCCAATTCCCACTTAAAAGAAGTTTTTCTTCTTGTTTTTAGTGGTGCATCAATGTTCTAGAAATCCTAGATTTGCCTCTTGCTTATAATAATTAGGGGTGATATAGTAAAATTACCATTTATTTAGTGTTTCTTAAGGAGTGTGTCAAGTCAAACATGGCGGAGGGCGTATTAAGAAGAAGCAAAAGATTAGCTATTCTGATAGCACTATGCACCACAAGTGTGGGTTGTGAAATGGAGTACCCTTCTACTGCTGAGTTACCAGCTTGCAATTTATATATCAAATAAGAAACATAACAATTAATCAGCACATAAATTAACAAGGTCACCTTGCAAATTTCCGGATTGGCAAATATAGGACGAAGAATTGCCATTACATCATGCAGAGCTATTGTATTCACAAGATAATCTTCCCTTTCAGTTGATATCTGCTCAGAACATGCAAAAGGTACATTACGATGATATAAATTGTTTTCAGAAAACCATTTAAAAGTGTTTGGCTGGGAACTTGGGATGTAGATAACTTATGGTAACATGAGAAGGGAGCAGGGATTGAGGCACGGAAGTGGTGCGTTCATTACAATTGTGAAAGATTAAAGTTAACAACAATGTAAATGCATTCATCAATGACACAAATCTCAGTAAAAAAAAAATTGATTTCCGTCGGGACATTTTAACAATGGGAAGCACATGATTAATCAAGACAAGAATAAACCTGAACTAGAGCTGTGAAGCCTAAAAATGATCTCAAACTATGCTGCTCTGTATCAACTGCAAACACTCTCTCCTTACTCAACATCTCCGCAAGCTCCATCAATTGAGACTCACTCTCAACCCATACATACGATTCACGCATTGTAAAATCTTCAAAATTTCCACCAAAATGTTCCAAAAATTCAACATTAGAACTCTTCATCAACTCCGTAATCTCCTCCTTATACGGATGCAAATTAGTAGAATCCTCTGTCACATACATTCATAATCATTCAGCTAGGGTTTCAAAAAACAAATTAAAAATGAATAAATTATATTGTATTGTACCATTGCTGTTGTCGAGCTTGAGATGTTTGAATTGAGAATAGGAGTTATCGGCAATAACTCGTTTGAAAGAAGATTGAGATTTGATTTCAGCATTAAGATAACAGGAATTCTTCTTTTGTTGCTTCTTCCTGTTGTGTTTTCGAACTTTGTGGTAGCTTTTTGCTATGAATATGGAAATGGCTACTGTTAGACAAGTAGCTATGGTGAGTTTAACAACAAGCTTCAAACTTTCCTTGTTCTCCATTTCAGTGATTCTCTCTGATTCTTCTTTTACGTGCTTTTTCACTGTTCAATTTGAAATCTGGCTCTTATACTTGTTGTGGCGGCTTGTGTTCGTTTTAAGAAAATGTCTTCGGTGTTGAACTGTTGGGTCTGGTTCTATTTCAAAATTAAATTTGACCCAAATATTTGGTCCAAGCCCAAAACATATATTATGGAAGTCTTTCCCTGTCTAGAAGTAAAAGTCAGGTGGGATGACCAGTTTTCTAGCTTGCTATACGATTTTAACATGTCGTTTGAAAAATGATATGAAAAATAAAATTTCAACTAATATATTCCTACTTAAAATAGGACGAACTTATAAAGGTTTGAATCTCATGAATTGTTCTTAGGTTTTAAAACGTAAACTAGTTGTATAATTGTAGTTCTTGTTTTTGATATCCATCCTTCGATCCTAATATGTTGTGCATTATGTTTTGATTATTGCACTATTTTGTAGTAGTTTTTGCTTTCTTCTGGTAGACTTTGCACTATTTTCTTGTGATTTGATCTGGAATTGTTGCATCTAAGCCTAGGCTCTTTCAGAAACAGCATCTCTATGTTCACCAGGTAGTGGTAAGGCCTATGAGTATGTTGTTGTATTAGTTGCTCCTTTGTTTTGAACCCTATGAATTGTTACGGGGTTTGAAACTCTAGTAAATTCTTAAACCCCATGAATCGTTCTTTCATTCTGAACTTATAAAGTTTTGAACCACATGAGGTTTGCTAGAGTTGTTCCGTGTTTTAGTTGGAGGTATTAACTTTTTCCATATCAACATAGTGCTTTTAAAGTGGTTAATATTTGATAGCATGTGTTAAAAGTGACAATTTACTCACTTCTCCCAACAAGTGTATACTTTGTGGATCAATAGTCTGGCCCAAGGCCAAATTTTATTAGAGTAGCATCAAAATTCAGTTTTTCAGAAGTTAGTTACTAATGACAATTCAAATTCTCAACACCCGCCTTTTAACTTTTCATTACACAAATGAATAATGGCTTTCCTGCAACAACCCATTGAACAAATTGAAACGAGTCCAAAAGTTTCACCAGTGGATACGGTTATCGAAACAACGGAATCACAAAATTCATCGATAGAGGAAGTTGAGACTGATTTTGTTGCAAAAATTAAGAAAATATTATTCACCTTATGGCGTAAGGTTATTGAAATTAGAAAGCCTAACGAACGAAGAGAATGTACCGCAAGATCATCGTGAAGATCGAATCGAACGAGTCAGATTGTATCACGTTTGGCCTGGAAAAAATGTACGTATGTTATTACACTATTACATTCACTTAACAATTAGTCTTCGGAAACAACCTCTCTACCTCCACGAGATAGTGTTCCTAAATGGTTCGGAATTGAAATTAAAATATTGCCGAATTTGTAACATACATCGTCCGATTAGGAGTTGCCATTGCATTGTGTGTGACAATTGTGTCGATAAATTTGACCATCGTTGCCCTTGGATAGGTCAATGCTTTGGACTGGTAATTTGTACAATTTTTCGAATCTACGAAAGAAGAATAAATATTTCGTATCTAATAATTTTGTTTTGTTTGTTCCTTTTTATGCAGAGGAATTATCGACTTTATGTGTTGCTATTGGTTATTGCAAATCTACATATTTGGTTTTTCATGTCTAAAGATTCAACAAAAGAATGGTGGCAATGGTTTGATTGGTTTGGTACGAGATTGCCCTGAGACATTGGTGTTGACATGTTTTAGTTTTTGTTGGTGCATTGGCTTGTTATCATGTGTATCTCATTGCTACAAATCAGGTTGGTTTCAACTTTAGTACATACCAATATCAATTGTTTCCGGCAAGTGCTGATAAAATGAACCCATATTTTATTTTTGTCCATATTTGATCGGTTCCTAGGGCAGGGATTTGTTCCATGGTCGTGGTCAGGTCGGAGTCTTGTTGAGTTGTACTTTGAATTCGATTATATAATGCAGATAAATAGTATTGTGGAGTATTTCTTGCAAATTGGTTATCAGATTTATTCTGAGTTCTAATAGAATATTGAATTTTGAAATAGAGTACAATTTATTAATATGAGTTAATAGCCCGTGTTTTACTCAACCCATTTTTTTCCATATGAAATATGGGGCGATCAGATTATTACATGTTTTATATTGACCTGTTTCTCAGCCCGCCTACTCGTCTATTTGTCACTATTATTCCTAAGATGAAAGCTCAATGACTAAGAAGTCAAAATTAGAATGGCACATGATGATTGAGTTTAATTTCTATGTATTGACATTGTAAATGAATTATTAGGTAATTTAAAAGGATATGTAATCAATCATTAAATTGGAAATAATTACCAATATGAAAAATATTATAGATTATTTGCTATTATAACATGGTTAAGTACACGTATATGAATTTCTTTTTGCCTTCTCATTTAGTATTCATAACGTATATGATTTATTTATTTTTTGGTTTATTGTGGCAGACAACTTATGAGAATTTTAGGCACAGCAGTATGGAAGCACTAAAAATCCTTTTGATTGAAGGAGCTGTGACTAATATTAAGGAGGTTTTATTTTCACCTTGGACGCCTTCAAGGATCAATTTTCGTTCAGAAATATAGTAGCTTTCATCATTTTGAACATGTCACACAACCTTGATATATTATGTATATAATAATTTGTATAATATCGTCATTTAAAGTTTTTTTTTCCATATTTTTTACTTTATTGTTTGTGAAGAGTTTCACATCGATCAGGTAATTGGATGAGTAATATTTTAAATATAATTAGGGCCGTTTTCACCTTTTGAGTTTTTGGGGTTGAATTAGGTCTAAGATATATTTCTTTATTCGTAAGACTCATCTCAATGCTTGTTTTGGCCCATGCATATTAAAATTGTTATGCTCTAGATGTCTAGTTCTGGGCGTGAGAAAAGGTGTAAAGAGTCTGTCTTAAGGAATGGGTTAGGAATTAGGACCATTCCTTTGAGATTGAATTAGGACCAAAATTCATATCTTTACGTTTGCTCAATTTCACAATTGAAAAAATTAACCGTACTAGCATTTTCACTTCATCCACATTTACCCTGAATTTTTATATATAGTTGATTTAAACCTTCTCCAAAATTTGATATTTTTTATCGGAGAGTATTCTCTTCTCACGTATGATCATCCTACTAATATTAATTAAATAATGTACTTTTCTACCACCAAAAGATATGATGTAGTAAATGAGACAGTTTCTTCCTTAATTAACCAAAGTTCTCGGGTTTGAGTCTTGAGTATGAAAAAATTCTTGATAGAGAGCGTCTCCACCTAAAATGGACTTTATACGGTGCAAATTCATTTCAATGCGAGTTTTAATGGACATCAAAAATGTATATTTTTGCTTTAACCATCTTTAATATTAATTTGTATACGGATCTGATTGTTTCTTTTTGTTTATGTGATGAGAAAATTCCCATGTTGTATCACATGAATCTTGGCTGTATGGTCTACAATCACCACCTTCCCTCACATGATTCTTTAGAGAATTGGACCAGCTGTAGTTTGTTTTGTTTTTTTTTTTAATTTTTGTAATTTATCTCCTAGGACCATTTCACCAAACATATGATTTAGTCGACCTGTTAAATCTTATAAACTCCATTAATAATCCAAAGTAGCAAATGGTTTACGTACGATTGTACATCAATTGATCATATACCTAAGATATTTAAAATACGTGTAACTAATTTAATTATTTTTGGAACAATGGGGCGAAATGATCGATATCAATATATCATGCACGTTTTTTACCATTTTAAAATGTGATTGTCGTACACAAATTTGGATTAGTCAGGTTTTATCCACATAGGGTATCGAATACAAGGTGAATTGAATTTCCTTTTTTTTTTTAGAAAACTAGTAGCCTCTTCCATAATTTCTTCATGTTTGATATTGTTAAGAAAATGAATATTGAATCTAACTCAATCAATAAATGCTAGCTCATGAGGTGAATTAGTATCGCCGAAAATCATAAGGAACTTAATATTTAATCTCGCAACTGATCTGAAAAACTGTTCCCCTGTCATATGCACAAGATTGAACGTCTGGAGTGTGTACAATCTAACTTGTGACCCAATATGAGTAACTAAAAATTAAAATGAATATGACTCTGACACCATGTTAAGAAAATAGACTTTAATTTGGGCCTAATTACTCAACCCAAAAACTAAACTAACTCATGTTTAATTAATTTGAATATGAGAATTGCCTCAAATCATGAACTTAATAAATAATCTCACAATCAATATGGGAAACTCAACACATATGTTTTAACATATTCTAATCATATACATTAGGGGTAAAATTACAACTTGGTAGAACTTAATAACTTTTGCTTAAATTTATATTAATTTATACTTATATTTAAAAATTCACTTCATATGTGTATATAATTTATCAAAAATCCAACAAATTATATTTTCTATAATCTGGAACCCACAAAATCAAAATCCTAAATCTGTCTATCATATTCATACCTAGTTTCTTGTAGATTAGCATGCTTTCACTTAATTTACAAGACTTCTTGAATGATGCGTTAAGTATAGAAGTAAAGACGTTTGGAAGAGGCATAGGGGTGAATTTAAGTAGAACGCGGCCATCTTCTAATTAATTCCGTCGAAAGAAATGAAATTATCGCGAATATACACATTAAAAAGTAGTAGCCAAATTTGTCCGGCGTAGATCAGTTCAAGAGCGTAAGATGTCCTTATTTTTTCAAGATAAGAAGGGGTGAAAAAAGGCCTAAAGTCAATGTTCGAATACCAAAACACTAGCAGTAAAATAACTCAATGCATCAGTGACGGAACTAAATTTTTTATTAAGGGTGTCCAAAAATAATGGTGTGTGGCTGTCAAAATAAAACAAAATAATATTGTGCTATTTGGGGTTCAAACCCAGACGTCTTTCATTCAAATGGACACCCATTATCCAAAGGCATAACTTTTGTTAAGAGTGTCCAACTTTAAATATATATCCTTTATATGTAGAATTTGACATATATGTATATACAACGTAATTTCCTGATGAAGGGTGTCCAGTTGGCTATCGATGCGCCATTGCATGCAGGGGCGGAGCTACTGTAGAGGAAGAGGGTTCGGCCCTATATTTGTATTAAAATATGAAGTACAATGTATATATATATATATATTTCCTGCGAACCCATAAACTCACTGAAGCGTTTGGCCCAGTGGTCGCTATGCACCCAGTGAGATCGTTCACCACCCGAGGAATGTGGGACAATTTTTTTTGATTAATTTCTAAACGCGTGTTTATATAAAAAATAATTAAAAAATAGAATATCGGTAAGGAAATAGTATTTGTGTCGTAATTAATTTTTTTTTAAAATAAAAAATCGGTAAGAATTAATTAAAAACGTAGGTGGGTTTATATAAAAAAAAATTAAAAAAACAAAAAATTGTTAAATGAAAAAAAAAAAAAGGAAAATAGTATTTGTATCGTACTATGAAACTACAGTATCTGACTATTATTTTCTACTCACATTCAAAAAGTTTAACTCAATTTTTTTCTCCAAAAGTTAGGGTTCTAACTTTTATTGTTGATCTAATTGCTGCTATCCAACATCTGGCCTCCGGTGTGTACTCTTGTCTCTCCCTTTTTATTTTTTTCCTTATTTATTTCCTCCTTTTTATTTTTTTCCTTATTTATTTCCTTATTCGTTTTTAGTGAATTAAATATTTGTATTTGTTCGTTAATTTGATGATTGTTACTTTAGGTTAAGATCGTTGTTTCTTTTTAAAAATTTAGAATCCACTGACATGAAATCCTGGCTCCGCCTCTGATTGCATGTCATACTGACGGATGGGATAAGAATCCTTTTTTGGGCGATCAACCAAACTAATCCCAATACTAACTCTGCTCGGAGCGAGATTCGTTTATTGATAGATCTAATTAAAAACTACTTTACATAAATATATTCTTCCATTCTACTCTTTCACCTCACTTTGATGAGCAATATGGGATTAAAAAAATTAAAATGAAAGAGTATGGGTAACTCCATATATATCAAATATCGTACGTGTACAATGTATATTGGAACATATATAATAAGTGCAACTCTTTCACCTTATTATAACCTTGATGAAAAATAAAACTCCAATTTAATAGTAGGTGATTGTAATAGATAGAGCTTTCAATAGCATATGGAAGCACATGCAAAAAGCAGTCACCATGCCAAGAATTTAGGTGCATTTAAATGGCTAATTGGCAGCTTGCAGGTAGCATGGCCCAAAAGCAAAAATACTTATAGTATTGTAAGTGTGAATATATATGAGATATTATGCAGAGCTTCTACTTCAATAAAGTGAATTAATTCTACCAGCACAAGCAACGTATCTTACAAATAACCCCCTTACCTTTTTTTTTTTCCTTCTTCTTTCCTGTAACCATCCTTTTTTGTTTTTCAATGTCCATACATACATCGACAATCTTTTAAATTTTAAATTTTTCAAACAACCATTTGTTTCAATTGAACATCTGAACACGTAATACAATATTTCTATTAAACACTTTTAGTTCAAATTTTAATTTGAAAACTTTGTCCATAATCTGAAGCGTAAGTTAACCATATAAAGTATGTCATATTAACATGAATTGGAATAGGGGTATGAGGTATTACCATTCATTGAGGTTAATACATATAATTAAAAAATATGATATATTTTTTAAGTGATTAACTTGTCTACATAATACATATAAAGTTTTTGAATTTTTTTGAATTAAACATGTCTAAAAGAAAGAGTTTATAATTTATTTAATTGCTTAATTAGAATAAATAAAATTTGAGTGTCTAGATAAAATTTATCGGCAACTAACAAATTTGAGAAGCTATCAATATATTGAGCAAAATAAAATAAAATCAACTAGATAAACATATATTCAACTATTTTTGAGTAATAACAGATGAGGTAATTAATTATCTAGAAAATTCTTGCCGGCAAAATTCACTCTAAACTCATTCCAAGTCGAGACAATTCAACTCTTCCTAAAGACCATACACCCAAGTCAGTTCAATAATTGTCACTATCATGCTTCTATATTCAGCCTCTACTAAATTTCTGCTAAGGATTGTTGTTTCTTGAATTTTTAAGATAGAATATCCCTAACTTCACAACATAGCTAGTGACTGATCTTCTAATGTTAGGACAGACTCTCCAAATAGAGTCACTGGTGATCTTTTAGATACCTAACTACTTTCATACCAATTTCTACATGAAAATGTTTTGGCATTTGTATGAACTAACAAAACATATGTCAAGTCTAGTAATAATAATAGTAACAGAAATCTACTTTTCAAGTAACTTTTGTTAACCAACTACATCCTTCCGTCCAGGATCACCTTTGGTTCCCAAAATATCACAATCTACCGTAATTTAAAAAAAATATATATATTTAAAAAGATAATTTAATTTTATATTTCTTAAGGATGCAATCTTTTAAAGTATTTTTATGCTTGCCTTCTTTGAGATCTTATTTAATAATATATAAATGTTTATTTATGAATAACAATAGATGTTGAACCAATTATTTTTTCAATAAGTGAAGTGATTGATGATGGAGTTATGAGAGAAATATTCAGATGAAAATTTAGAGTTATCCCGTATAATTTCAATACCAGTTCAACAAAATTAGTCTAAATTTAAATTCAATTTTTTCACATCTATTATTTATATTGTAATATTTATAAGATATAAACATTAACTTCTTATGATGATATTATTATTTATATGAGTAGTGTTGATACAAATTGAATAAGGTGTTAGCCATATGTTTGTAATATATTATTTCAAATCTTATTATAAAAAGTTTATTTACTAGTATGAAAATTTAAGTGTTTTAATTTAAAATTTTAAAATATTACTAATATTAAAAAGAAGGTAATCTTTCTTTATTCTTTTGTCACGAAGAATTATTAAGATTTTTTTCGTCTACAAATTTTAGTATTGTCTAAGGAAAAGTAAAATCTTAAATACTAAAAAAAATTGGAGCCTCTAAATTTGAGAGAAATTGATAAATAACCATTTTTGAACAACTAAGTTTTAGCCATAATCTCAAAACTATTTAGTGTTCAATTAATTTGTGTAAAATGTCCTTACTTAAAACACGAAATATCCTTATCTAAAACACGAAATATGCCACACCCATTGTACTTTTCATGTAGTTTGTTTTGTGTATATGGATTTTAATTGAGTAATTAATTAATTTAATTTAATTTAACTAAAGTTAGTAAAAAATAATCCTGGATAAGCAAAACGTTTAAGGAGAATCGCAGGAGGGGAGTCACATGGTAATTGGGATATTAGGAATGTCAAATAAAGGCGGAGTCAAAATTTAGAGTTTGTTAGTTTTTGGGATTTAAATCTTAATCATTTTTAATTATTGAGTTCTAAAATAAAAATAACTTTTATATATTCAATAAAAAAATTAATATAGTTACACGATTTAAACAAAAATTATTGAATCTACAACTTGTATTCTAGCTCCACCCAATGTCAAATCTAAAAAGTGTACTGATATTTCTCTTCCATCTAATTTTTTTTAATTACAACAATAACATCATACTTAATGTAGTTTCAGAAGTGAGATTTTGAATAGGATGATGTGTAGGCAGAGTTACTCCTATCTTTTAAGTGTACATAGATTATTTCTAATAGACTCTTCACTCAAATAAAATATATCAAAATCAAATATAAAAAAATCAAAAATGAAAAAAATATGCTAAAAAATAAAGTAAAGTGAACAGTTACAATAACAAATAATACGATTATTGCGGCAAGGATTAGATTATAGTTCCCTCCTCTTGGTCCAAATGATTTTGATTAGATTTCATGTACTTTTTCTTATTTGAAAAACTTTGGTTATGAGTTCACATCTCATTAATAATAAGTACAAATGCTCACTTGCCAGTGCCTCCTCTCAAATAATTCCTTTTCACATTGCATTTGTTTTTTCCCAAAATATATCATTTTAAAACATCCCTTCCAACTAAATGTACGTGAAAATGTCCTTGAGATTAGAGATTTGAGTTTGAATTAATAAGGTTAGTTATCTTAATCATAAACTATAACACTGACTATTTGAATAAACGAGAGTATTTTTCGAAATTAGAGAAAAATACAAAAAATCTTTTACATTATAAGTACAGCAGGATGATTAATTTAAGCCATGAATAATTGTAATAATTGAATTCTTTTTGCCGACACCTGAGGACTCTGTTTAGTTATTAACCGACATTTTTCGTGGTTCTTGCTGGCCAATTTTATCCAATTGAATTTTTTTATAATTTTATAGAGTGGAACACACTGCTCCATTGGTATAGTGTCAAGGGGTCATTGGTAGTTGGTCAGAGACTCAGAGTTATACGTATATTAATAATGTATAGATTAGTTATACGAAAATTTATATATTGTTAATTATGCAGAATTTAGTTATTTATGTATTATTTCATTTTCTATTATCACACATAAAACAATATCTAGATTTTCTCGACTAATACATATATTAGTTATTTATATATTATTTCATTTTCTATTATCACACATAAAACAATATCTAGATTTTCTCGACTAATACATATATTAATTATGTAAATTTTTAAATTATAAATTAAATATTATATTAATTTTATATATAATAAAAAATATTGTCAAACATGATACTACATAATTTATCTCCTAACCAGAACCAACTACAAGTGACCCGTAAAGTGAATTAAATGAGTATTTTGTTACTACTAACATTTAGGAGATGACTCCTAGATGCAAGTTCCCGAGGTCATAATTTATCCTAGGAAGATTATAATTTAATCTTTGAAAAAATCCTTTTGGCCAAAAAAAGTATTTTTGGGACAAATAAAACACTTTTTCTTTTTAAATTTTATTTCTAAATCGACCCTAAGTTATGTAATAACGAGATCTCCTTTTATATGTATTTGCTTTAACGACCCTCCATAAGATGCACATTCGAAACTTTTTACTCAACTATTACAGTATTAATGGTTATTTAAGATCATAAAATTTAATAATTTTTAATTTTTTTTTAAAGATTTTATAATTCATTAATGCAATACCAATAAGTCAAATGAATACTAATGAAAAAGATTTTATAATTCATTAATGCAATATCAATAAGTCCAATGAATACTAATAATAGCATGATAAGATTTGAAATTTGAATATCGACATATTTAATTTGGTATGAATTAAGACGACGGCAATATTTTTCTTATTTAAAGATGACATTTTTATATCAAGAACAAACATGAGAAGTATTTCATCCAATTTAGTTTAAGTGATGATAGTACATTTATTTGAAAAATAATGATTTTGAACAACAATTTGATGCTTGGCTCGATAACGATTGGTGTCAGGTAGGGAATTGATGTGAGTTCGCTACAACTAGAGATGTGTTGGGACCAAAGAAAAGATTCTGAGGTATCGATATTGTTGTCGTCCGATTATAAGGTAGTTCGTGTTTTATCGATATAATGTCGATCCAAAATACTCTAATAATAGTGATTTAAGGATATTCTCAAAACATGACAAAAAAATATCATTGTATATTCAGTTTTAACCTAACTATATTTTCATGTGTCGAATTTGAATTAGTCCATTTGCTAGGTTCGAATACTATCCCATTGAAGATAATCGAGTGAAAATTAGTAAACAAATATTACATACTTTTGACATATAAGTTAAAATATATTCAAAATATCATTGTTGTCAACAGTTAAATGAAGAGTGATGTTCTTATTAATTAAGTGGAACCTCAATAAATTAAGTCCGCAAAAAGAAATGGGGACGTACGTTACTCGTTTGGTAACTGTCTCATAAATATGAGACATCTGGATTAATTACACACAACTCATTCCACTTCATATGGTATTTTCTTTACTCGATCAATAGGTTATTTTTATTTTTTATTTTGAAGTAATTAATTTTACATTCTACCTTATGCTCAATAAATTTTTCTTATAATACATGCTATAGTATATAAGTATATTTTTTTAGTTTTTTATTCGGTGTCTGGTACCCAATTAGAGTCTGACTAATTTGAATCCGTGTCATGTAGGGCTCCATTCAATGATAAAAACACTCCCTACTAAAAAAAATCATACCTAGAACTCAACCCTGAGACCTCTTGATTAGTTGCTCCTCCGATCCGGAGTGGATTCTAAGGGAATGACAGAGCCTCACCTTGCAGTAGGAAGGTGTTCTTTGTTGGGGCGGGTTCAAACTGGACTGAAGAGAGGAGGAAAGATGGCTAGAGCTTTCGACTCAAAGCATGAACATCTGCTATTAAGAGGATTAAGAGGGAGCAATAGTGCGTCATCCGATGAAGACTACAATTTTTTTTATAAAAAAAAATCATATCAAGTTAAACTATGTTACGAAAATAGACTAGGAAAAGACGATATTAGCCTTGAGAGCACAAGGAAGGCGGGTTGGCCCGTTTGTGGTTGTTGTCCACAGAATCATCATTCGAAGGCAAAGCCACTGGGGTTAAGATACTACAACATAATGACACGTGTCAGAGAGGCTCGTGAGGTGGCCCCATAAATTAGCAGTTTCCACGTGGGACAGAATGGAGGCTGTTACCTGATTAATTAACAAGGTAAGGTCCTCTGAGGTAATGTGGGCTCCAATAATTATGGGCCACGTGTCCATCCTCACGTGCTATATGCTATTTTTTTTTATAAAAAATAATCTTTTTTGACCATTTTTTTGTTCAAAATATTTTCTTTTTAATCTTTGAGGACAATGAAGAACTTGGTACAATTGAATCCAATTATGTATAAGAAAAATATATTTTTTTAAAGAAAATAAGAAAAACTAATCTCCTAAATATCCGCTTAAGTCTTAACCCACTAATTAAATTAAAAATAATTGATATGTATAATTCATATATAATATGTATATGATCGTGTATAATTAATGTATAAACTATTTATATGGCTAGAAAAAATAAATAGTAAATATGTTCGACTATTTAGATAGAATCAAATTATTTCTCATGATGTACTCCTTTAGTCGAGATTTACGAAGAAAGGTGTGTGTATGTGATGTTAGCAATTGAATAATGCTAATTATATATGAAACGACTAAAAATACATTTCATTTTCCCTACTAGGGCATTATTTCGAATTTCAATCTATATATATTACATTGTATCGTAGAAGCAGATAGTAATATAACCTTTAGACTTAGTTCAAGGGACCCTTTGATCTATCAATAGAGCCCAACTTGATGAATCTAAAGCAGTAAATATATGCAAATCTCAATATTTCTTTCTTGTTTCCCAATTTTAAGGGGAAAACAAGAGAGTACCAAACGGTTTATGATCAATTTGTTTAGATATTTTCAATGAAAGCTTAGAAATAACATATATATACCTTGTCGTTTTTAGTTCTTGACAAGTTTCCACTTAGTAGGAGTATTATTTTGTCATTAGCTTCACATTATTGAAAACGATTTAAGTTAACCATATCAGTCTACATATATAGTCAAATTATGACAAATCATAAGGGGCCAATAATGACTAAACTGGAGGATTTTATATTATAGTTTTAATTAAAAAAAGAAAGTTGTTGAGTTAGATAACCAAATAATGCACCACATGTTGTCATATGAAGATCCTTTTCTTTTTCCATTTTATAAGGAAAAATATGAAGTTTAATTTATTGCCTCTTAATTCTATTTCTTTTGAGATGCTAAGTTTATATTAATAATTTTTATATATATATATTAATAAAAAAAACTAAAAATACAAAATTTAAGTCGAAGATATTAAATTTTGTACCTTCTACTTTATTTTCCCCTTTTTTCCATTGTTTATTTTCCAAGTCAGTTAAAAAGTATATGTAGTAATGCAGTCAACGGAGTTACTTTTATAGATGAACAAACCAGCTAGCTAAACCACATGTACCAAAAATAAATAAATCAACATTTGCAGACTACATTGACTTTGAAATTGTAACGCGGTATAACTTCATTGAATTTGTCAACTAAAAAGTTGATAATAAGCACTTAATACTACTATATAGTATACTTTTTTCTCAACATATTTTGGTCAAAGTGGTTTAATACATGATCAACACTTTAAACTTTTTATATATCAGTATATTTCATTTAGACACTCGAACTAAGTTTGTTCCAATTTAACACCTTAACTCCTAATAAAGTATTCGAATTAGACACTTTCATTTCAATTCTCACAATTTTTCTTGTGTGTAAACGTTCTCATTCGTCTATTAGGTAGTTAAGTAACCACATAAAATATGCAATTGTCAATTAATTATACGTATTCGCCTCAAATAGAGATCGTAAAACCCTAGACATTTTCTGCTTCAGGTTGATGCGTATATAAGAAAAAAGATGACATATTTTACGTACGGTTCACTTAACTATCTAATAGATGAATGAAAAATATGGAAAAAAATAATTCAAAATTTATATTGGAAGTATCTAATTATTGAAAACATTTTATTAGAAGTCGAAGTATTCAATTGGAACAAAACTTAGTTCGAGTGTCTAAATAGATTATGTTAACAAATTTAAGGGACTGACTATGTATAAAGCCTTAATATATACGATTTTACTTTGAATATTATGTTGTTATTACATAACTCTCATTCAAGTAAAGTTCACGAACATGAATTTTCACGTAGCATTTTTTACTAAATTCGATCGTTCTTGAAACATGTGATTATACTATTTGACTAAATTAAATTAAAGGGAATATATATTGAAGCATGTATCAATCAATGTGTATATAATTCCCCTTTTTAATTTTTTCTCATAAAATACTAGAATATTCTTCTTTATTTATCAAAAAAGAAAAATAACTACTTCTTCTGTACGTACTCCAATTATTGTGACCAGACTCACATTCATAGCTTCATAAATAAGTTTTTTCTACTAAAAGGACCACAAGTGGTCAACCTTTTAATTGCTATTTTTGAAGCATTTGTGAAGAGAAAAAAAAAAGAACTCTTTATTTTATTTTTTGGTAAACATGGGTTACATCGTTTAATTTAATTTAATTTTTTCGTAAGCTTGAAACGGAAATCATCCCAATAAATATATATAAAGTGCCTTTAAAATAATTTAATGGCGATAATTATACGGCAAGTTCAATTGGTAGACATAGAAAAATTAATTTATTAATTAATTAATAGTGAGTTTTATGTTGCTATCAAAGTAGGTACTTTCTGTTTCTTTTCATATTTAAAATGATAATTTTAATATAAATAGAATAATCTCGATGACAAGGAAATCTATATTTGTTGTATATTCATTATTAAAAGAATACTTTTGAAATTTATTTAAAAATATACTACACATGACAAAAAATAGACTTACTCGGTGTAATTTGTTCGGCAAAAATAAAAATAAAAATGGATGGTTTGGTTTCGGGGAAATTAGACTATACGGAACTATTTACTAACCTTCTATCCTAATTCTGACCTCGATATCTTCATAGCAAAAATGATATTCTCGATAAATTGCAAAAAGATCATGTTATATCTTATTACCTTTTCCTAACACTTGTTCGATCTAAAAAAAATATTTTAGAAAACTAGTGGGTGGAGGGGAAATAAGGCACAAGACTTTTGTTTTCCACTTTAAAACAATGACTAAAGCCTAAACACGGACAAAAATGTGTTCGAAAACAATTTTCTAAATCCATTTTTTTTAACATTCACAAAAAGAAGAAGAGAAAAAAAACATATAATGTAAAATTAAGTCAAAATATAATGTAATGTAATATGTTAAGAGTAATCATTTTTTTAAGAATGAAGGTAACTAAAGTACAAAAAAGGAAGTTTACTTAATGGCCCACAAGAGAAACAAAGTTGAAACTTAATAATCTTTTATCCCTTTAAGAAAAAAACAGTAGATACCGAACATAAAAATAGATAAAGTTTTAAAGAGAGTTTAATTTGGACACTTCTATTTAATTTTTTTTAAACCGCTTGAAAAATAATCCAGCCAAATGTCGTTACACATGTCAAGAAATTAATACGTATTCCATTAATCTCACATATTAATCTCTGTCCCTGTATTGATTCCCCTGTCTCTGAAACTAAACTGTCAAGCATATATTCACATTCAACAAAAGTTAAAAAATAAGGAAAAGGACCAACCTAGTGTGGAAGTGTTTCGTTCTTAATTAGAGATCTCAAGTTAAATTTTTGAATATAAAGAAAATCATCTTGGCACCACTCTCAGTGGATACTAGACATAGTTATTCAACAATGTGATTTCAATTTAAATAAAAACATAATATATGAACATGACTTTTAACTTCGCTTCAACAGACAACTATGTCTTCCAACTTTGAGTGTACACAAGTAGACACTTAAACTTGTATAAAATTGAATAAGTAGACACACGTATCCTACATGATATAATTGTCATGTAGGATGAATGTGTCTGTTTGTTCAATTTTATACAAGTTTAAATGCCTAATTGTGCACACCCAAAGTTAAAGGCTATAGTTGTCAGCTGATACCAAGTTAAGAGTCAAGTTTATGTAATATGATATAAATAAAAGTGATATTAATGGTCCACAGTACTGACAAGGGACCGTTTGGTAAATTGGTAGTAATATGAAATGAAACTAGGGAGGGACAGTTAGTAAGTCTTCTCTCACTTGTATTCCAAGTCCCTTGCCTGCAAAGTGTAGCACTAGTTGTTATATATATTTGTGTATATATATATACATATATATATTTACAGAGAGAGAAGAAAGCAAAAGATAAAAGAAAGGAACAAATTAGAAGTGAGAACAAGGCATCCTTTTTTTAACCATCTTTTCCTTATAGCTATAGGTCTCAAATCTTTCTCAAAGTTTGTTCCAAGAATTCAAATTTTGGGATTATTGCTTCTTTTTGCTTTGTGGGTGTTTTTGAGTTTTGCATATGGGTTTTTGATCAGAAAGGGTGTCAAAAATGTCTTTCAAGAACAGAGTAGAAGGGACTTCAAGAAGTGTAATTTCTCAAAAATGGACTCTTTATCTTTGTATAGCTAGTTTTTGTGCTGGAATGTTCTTCACTGCCAGGTAAATTATTGGAATTTTTTACATTTGATTCTTTGTGAATTCAACCAATTTTTGTTATTTCAAGAATGATGTTGTATAGCTTTAGCTATTCTGAAAAATCTTGGTATCTAAATTTGATGCTGTTCCATTGTTACTATTGGAATTTTGAGTTGATTTATTGGATGGTCGCTCTATTATCTCAGAAAGTCACTTTCTTTGTTATAGAAAATTAGAATCGAGAAGAAAAATGAATTTTTGAGATAATAACTATTCGTAGTTGAGTCAACCCTGGAATTTTCTGAGATATTTTCCTTTTTGTATATTGACAATTTGAAAAATAAAATGGAAAAAGCAGGTATAGATCTGTAATGACATTTGGTTGAGATTTTTACAGAACTGTATATTTTAGGCCTTAAAAAATAATCTTTGATCACTAGTTGTTTTTCCGTCTCATTTCAGAATTAATGAAAGCTTCAGATTTTGGACCATGTTTAAAAAATAAATATGCTGAATGTGATATGGGAATAAGTATTTAGGTACTTTTGAGAAAAAGGAACTGGACCATTACTCTTTTGGTATTGCAAAATATTATATGGAATGATCTTTGTTTGTTAATATTAACTTTTGGAAAAATGATACTATTCCACAATAACTAAAGTTTTTGTTGTTGCAGAATGTGGACGATTCCTGATGCAAAAGGCGGTATTACAAGAACAACTGGTGTAGAAGCTGAAAGACTGAACTTAGTTTCAGAAGGTTGCAACACAAAATTTGTGAGTATTTTCAGTCTAGTTTTCGAAAGCAAATCTCCGAGTTAAGCCTCAATCTTGTTTAGTCCCTTACACTTGATATCTTAAATTTGATCTTGTGTTGTTTTAGTTGCAGCAGAAAGATGTAAAGCTCATATCCAAAGATGTTTTCGGAGAAGTTTCTAAGACACATAATGCTCTTCAGTGAGTTCTGCTCAACACTCTTTTTGTTTCCAATTATTGTTTAGTACTCCCTTCGTTCAATTTGGCTGTCTGGTTTTGACTTGACATGAAATTTAAAGAAAGTAAAGAAGGCTTTTGAATCTTGTGGCCTTAAACTAAAAATATGTAAAATGTATCAAAATATCCTTTAATCTTGGCATGTCATGTGGAAAGTTGAGACATACTTTTTGGAACGGGAACTACAAAGGAAAGTGAAACGAACAAATTGAATTTGAGTGAGTGAGTTTTAGTTTAACTTGCATTGAGATCTGATAATTGCAGCCCTGAATGCTCACTTAACGACTGCACATCTTATATCAGGACGTTAGACAAAACAATTTCAAGTTTGGAGATGGAATTGGCAGCTGCAAAGTCAGCTCAGGAGTCCATTCTTAGTGGTGCTCCTATATCAGGAGACATTGAGAAGGGTGATTCACCTAAAAAGAGAAAATATTTTATGGTGGTAGGGATAAATACGGCGTTTAGTAGCAGAAAACGAAGGGATTCGGTTCGTGCTACATGGATGCCACAAGGTATTGTCTGTTTCCGTGCCTTTTTTCACTCCTAGATTATGAATGCATCTCGTGATGGCCATTACTTCTGTCTGATGTCTGACCTTGTTAAAAATATCTCACATAGGTGAGAAAAGAAAGAAGCTGGAAGAAGAGAAAGGAATCATCATGCGCTTTGTCATTGGTCATGGGTAGGTGTTTGCATACTCATTCTGTCCGTTGGTCATTACTTAAGAAGCTGCAAATGTTTAGTGGTTTCTCTACAGATGTATAAACAACATGGACTTTTAATGGGCTGACTAACAAAACTATAAACTTGTTATGCAGTGCCACATTAGGAGGTATACTGGACAGAGCTATTGAAGCCGAGGACAGAAATCATGGTGATTTCTTGCGCTTGGTAATCCTCTATCTATACTTGGCTCAATATGCTAAGTTGCGTGGACTCTTCACATTCGATACCACACATGTGTCGGATTCTCCAAAAGTAGTGTACTTCTGGAGAATCCGACACTCATCCATTGACTTTTTTGAAGAGTCCGAGCAACATAGTCAATATGTAGTTAGTTTATGACATTGTCTTCATAATTAAAAGTTGGTACATCACTCTGCTGCTTTTAAACAGGACCATGTCGAGGGTTATCTAGAATTGTCCGCCAAGACAAAGACTTACTTTGCTACCGCTGTTAAGCTATGGGATGCAGAGTATTATGTCAAAGTTGATGATGATGTCCATGTAAATATAGGTAACTGAATTTTTGACATTTTCTTTCCACGTTGGCAATACCGTACTCATCTTATATATATCTTTACTTTCCCCTAACAAATTAGCAGATAATTTTGTATGGCATAAAATTTGTCAAAATTTACAAGTAGAACTAGTGTCCCCTGACTAGTTTGTTTTCTTTGCTATATCAAACTCATTTTGTATTCCTATTGTCAGGTACACTGGCAGAAACACTGGCAAGGCACCGTAAGAAGCCTCGTGTGTACATTGGGTGCATGAAATCTGGTCCTGTTCTAGCTCAGAAGTAAGCAGTTTATTTTCTCAGAAAATTCAAGTGTAATTTACATTACTTTAGCATCTTATTCATTTCTACTGAACAGGGGAGTAAGATACCATGAACCAGAATACTGGAAATTCGGAGAGACGGGAAACAAGTATTTCCGTCACGCTACTGGCCAAATATATGCCATTTCAAAGGACCTGGCTTCCTACATATCAGTAAACCAGTTCAGTATTTTCTGTTCTTTTTTTTTTTCTTCTAATTATATGGACTCAAAACATCCAAATAGAATTATTTCATCCCTTTTATTTTGAAATTCTGATCATAATATTTTCGATGCTTGCAGGCATGTACTACATAAGTATGCCAATGAGGATGTGTCACTGGGAGCTTGGTTCATCGGACTCGACGTGCAGCACATAGATGATCGCCGATTATGTTGTGGAACTCCACCAGGTAAAGCTTTTTCCTTTTTATGAGTTCTAATTATGTGGAATGTGATTGTGCACATATCTGACTTAGTTAATTCCAGCATGTTACGACTCGTAAATCTATTCAGTTTTGTCTCCCTATTATCAAGTTTTATATAAGGCATTACACTTTTGTTGCAGATTGTGAATGGAAGGCTCAGGCAGGCAACGTCTGTGTTGCTTCATTTGACTGGACCTGCAGCGGGATATGCAGGTCCGTTGACAGGTTAAAAGAGGTCCACAAGCGGTGTGGGGAGGGGGAGAAGGCTTTATGGAAAGCCGCAATATGAGCACATGCATTAGTTTCTTCCAAACTCAGGAAGGAAATTGCATCAATGCTTTAAGTCAAAATTTCTCATTTTAATGCTAGAGAGTATAGATATACATATGATATACACGAAGGAAGAAGTGGATTTCGAGCAAGATATAGCAGGGAAGAGAGGGAGGGAATACTAAGGAAAGAGTACCAAGGGCCTAGCTGGGAAACGTTCTCCGTTTTTGTAGAGAAGAACGACTCCCAAACCGCTTGCATAAGAAGTAAGCAATGGCTCTCTCACCACTCTTTCTTGTGTTACCACTAGGCTAAAATGTAAGTCAATAGTTCATTGAAATTATGAAATTCTTAATAAATGCTAGTCATTTTTTTTGGTGGACCTGCTGCCCTTCCACCAACTTATGTACTCTCTTTAATAGCTGAAATGTGATTTCACTCCAATAATGCACCATAATGAAATTGAGAAATGGTTACTACCACTTGAGATCGCGTTTTAGCATTTAGAATCTATAAAGTTCAAATCCTGAAATTGCTCTTGTTGTCATTGTTGCTACTTGGTAAAGCATATTTGTATATAGTAGTTGAACAAGATACATTAAGGAATGACATTTGCCAATAATTTACTCAAAGTATATGTGGTGAAGGATCCATTTATTAAATAGTAGACAATATTAAGTGATATCTCAACTACTAACAAGTATTAGGTGATGTTACAACTCATAGTTCAAAACAGTCCTTTTTTATTGCAGGTTTCTCTTAAATGTATTATATGACACATTTGTCAAATCAATGAGAATGATGTCTAAATTCTTTAACAATGGCATTAATTGCTTTCATATCATAGCTAGAATGGAAGTAGGGGAATTGGTGGCACCAATGAGAGGGAAATTTTTCTGATTTCTTCAAGTGGACTAGGTGTATTCAAATGAAATCTCAAGATCTAACCAAATCGACAGGTCAAGTCAAATCGATTTAATATGAAATTGATAATATTTGGATAGAGTTTCTTATTAAAAAAGAAAAGTCAAAACCAAACTGATAAATATACACATTTATAAATTATAATTCTTAAATTGTAGATGTTTTAAGATCATAATTCATATGTGTATTCCTACATCATAATTTTTGGACATGCCTTTCATTAGAAAAATGTTGAAGCAAATAATTGACTATAACGTAAAACCAACCAATTTTTTTAATGAAAAATGAAAAAAATATAAAATTGCATATCCAATGATATGGGAAGAAAAAAACGTTCTGTTTCCCAATCATTTACATGGTTTTACTCTTACTATAGTTTCACAAAAACTACCACAATAAGAAATTTATGAACAAAAGTTATATGGACATATAAAGCAGAACAAATCTTCCTGTTGATATGTTATTTTGGTTTGGGCAAAAGAAGAGAAACAACAATAGTATCAACCGCTCAAAAATCTACCAAGATTGTCGTGGGATGGTTAAAATTTCTCCATTCTTAATTAGAATTCTCGAGTTTGAATCTTGAAAATAAAAAAAATCTTGTTGGGAGTGCTGCCCTCTAAAAATATGGGTCTTGTTAGCATGATGGACAACTAAATGATTGTATATATTAATGTAATTATATAGTGATATAAATTAGCATGATCACGTACATTTGTTGTAAAATCAAATGAATAAATATTATGATAGAATAGTTGATTTGGAGGGATATCAAGGCAGATTTAGAGGGATTGAATAGCAGATTTGTAGAGATAGAATAGTTGATCTTTAGGGATAGGAATGACGGATATTTAGGGATGTTTAATCTTTATTTTCTCTATATAATGGAAAGACTCTCTCACTTTGAAAGTCATTTAGCAGAAAATTGACAGGTCTTGCAGTTAATCGAACTCTAATACATATAACCAACACTTAGTAAAAAATCAAAAAATGAAATTTTAAAAAAAAACTCAAAAAACTTGGTATAGTGAAACACAACGAGCTGATTACCCCTCATTTGATACAGATGCACCAATCTGATATTTACTTACTCCCAAAATAAATGTCGCTTTTTTATTTTCTTTTTGAGAGTGAATTTGATTAATTTTTAAAATTAGATTAAATTAGCTTAATATTTTACAATTAGAATTTAAATATTCAAAAAATATTATAAATTGCATTTTTTCTTCAAAATAAAAAAATATTTTAAAATATTAATCAAAGTTCACGATTCGTATCTGGAAAAGCCAAACAACATAATAATGGGACCGAGGGAGTATTAGAAAAAGTTTATATGCGAGGTTTTAATGAGTAAACAGTAGAATTAACTAGTATATAAGCACACCAACACCACATTCTAATGAACTTATTATTAATTATATTTTGCTGAAAAAAGAACTTTTTTAGTTAGCTCTGTACCTATACTGTTTTACTCCGTTTTAATTTATTTGTTTTTTTTTAGTTCGTGTAAAAAGAATAGGAAAAATCCTTTTGGTCAGAAAATTTGACCAGAATGGTAAAATAATATATTTCACACTATTTTATTTTACCTTTTTGAACATTTTTGGGAAAAATTGTATAAAATAGCAAACCATTAATTCAAATTCAATGTTATAACGACAGTTTGATTTAATTGTAACCCGTAGCAAACAGTTGTCATTCACCTCTCTCCCTAGGTCTCTCCCTAGGTTTCTCCCTCGCATCTCACGGTAGTCTCTCCCTCGCTTCTCTCGCTTTTATACAAACACAAATGTATAAAATGCGTTTATGTTTGTATAAAGCGAGAGAAAATTGTATATACAAATACAAATACATATATTTTCGTCCTATCCAGTTCTCTTTTGCCTTTATCTGTTTCTCGCTTTATACAAACACAGATTATACAAATTACAATGTATAATTTGTGTTGTATAAAGCGAGAGAGAGAGAGATTTAATATACAAATATTTTTTTTCGATTCAATTGTATACAAATTCAAATTTTATGCAGATATACAAACACATAAAATTGAATTGAGAGGCTACCAGCGATTTATACAAACGAGAGGCTGCCAGCGATTTATACAAATGGCCTGCCAACGAAATTATACAAATCTGAAGCTCCTGCCAGCGATTTATACAAATGGCCTGTCTGATGCTCCATAGCAAACTTTATGTTTGCTATGGAGCGCAATTATACAAACTATAGCTATAATATACAAATATGATTTTTATGTTTGCTATATGTGAAAGTTGCTCAACATTTTTACCCTTTATTTTAATACATTTTAATTAAAAAAATGGAAAAAAGATCAGTTTATTTTAAAATAAAAAGGATATTATAGATTTTTTAAATTTCTGGTCATTTAGCATTACCCAAAAAAATATATCTTTCCTTTATTTGTAACTCTTTAATTTTAGCTTTTTCCGTGACATATTTAAGATGACAAAATTAAATGACATTTTGATATATTCTACCTATCTTACATTTAAGATAAACACAAGACTCAAAAATCTACTTTACTTTTTTAAAATTTCATGTCAAGTCAAAACGAGACAAAACAAATAATAAGAAATAATATTTATGTTTGGAGTAAAAATAATCACTCACATATAATATTTACGTCAAATCAATGAATACAATACATATATGTCTAGCATGTATAAAAAAAGATATGTGCTTGGATCTCCAGAAACATACATATCATTCAAAACAATATAACCTCAGGCTTCTGACTCAACAAGAAATCTGAATCATATATCATTCGTGCTCTAATAATCAGAGGCACAATCAAGATTTGAGGTTTATGAATAATGTTTCAATCTAATATATGATAATCACCAAACTAAGAAATGAACATTGATATTTAAAAATTATTGGGTTCGTGTGAAACCCCCCATGTGTCTCTGTAGCTCTGCCCCTGCGTACAACCAACACATTATTTTAGAGGCTCTTGCTAGAGAAGGCGACAAAATAAAAGACTCACTACTAGCTTTTAATCTTAACCAGACAGAAGTGGTACTAAGAAATGAATATTGTACTAAACAATATCCATCCTCTCCCCCTTTCATCAAAAGGCGTTGTCTAAGAAAAAATATTCTTGTAGTTTGATCCTTAATAAGCAGAATTCATAAACTATGCAAAGACTCTTTAAATACTACTATTAAAAAGTTAACCAAAAGAAAAACAGGTTAATCACATGAGTTTCAATTTGAATGACAATATGTTCATTTAGTTTTACCCTTTTTTCTAGTAAAAATAACAAAAATACGTCTCAATGCCCTTACAAGATAATAATGTTATAAACAACAGAAAAAATAAACTAATAAAATAACGAAAGAAAGATAATAATAATAATAATATCGGTGGCGAAAATGCCAACCTACCAATTGAAAAATACTTGACAAGGCAACATTATATTCCTTCACTCAAGTTTTTATTATGTAAAAAAAAAAGAAGAATTTGTAGAGTAGCGACACGTGATATTGGCACGGCTCAATAAAAAAGTAGGGTCAAAACTTATTTAACAACTGCTTTTTCATTGAACCGCACCAACATCTCGTATGATATACCTTGCAACTTCAACATATCCTTTTGACTTCAAATTTCCCTCTTCCATTAGTTATTACTATACTAGGATTTTGAAAGATGAAAGACAAAGAGAAAGGGGGGAAATTGTGAAAATAGTGAGGGGGGAGAATTGAACTTAAGGAGAAAAAGGGGGGAAATGGTAATGGTAGTAGCATTAAATTGGAGTTGGCATTAAATAGAGCCAACTACTCAACTAGAAAGGAAGTTGGAAAATTAAGTAAAGGAGGTGAAAGAATCGTGAAATGAGGACTCAAATGGGAGACAAATCTGAAAATAGTTAATGCCATTTCATTTAATGAGCATGGACTAGTAGGCCAGAGGATGTTTGGTTCTGTTTGAAAAATAAATAAAAACTTGCATTCAAATCATCTTTTCTTATTGGCGCTCATCTCCGTTTCATTTTACTTGATCCATATTGACCTGATATAATTATTAAAAAAGATTTTAGTAGGTGTGTATATCAATAAACTAATCTTATTAATGATGTTTTGAAGTTCTAATATTAGGGTAGTATGAAAAAAAGTATAATAAAATTTTCTTGATTTACTGAAATGGACAAGTAAAAAGAAAAAATCTACGGGGGCCAAATACCCCCTAGGTTTACTTTTATTTATCTACTATTTTAAAAATATTTTTTTTTATTTTTTTTTTCATGTTTTATCCTTAGCGTTAATTATTTATTTCTCAAATCATTTGCTATGACTTAATACTAAACATCAATATTAGTGTGATAAAATGATTATATCAATAATTATTTTCTTAATGAGTGTGTTAAGTTCAAATTTGATAAATAAAAATGAACATATAAAGTAATTGGTACTTGAAATCCATGTGTATTGTGTTTTTTTATTTTTAATAAATGTGTCTAAACCAACTTAAGCATATTGACTAATTCCTCGAGATACTTGTTATGGATAATTCTGTCTTTCAAGACTTGAATATATATAAAAATATATTAACTAAAATTTTAAACCTAAAATCTCATAGTTCTCGATGAGTTTTATTGATCATTATGATGGATGCAAATCCATGTGTACTATGTTGTGGTGGGGAATTCTTGTCCAACCAAAGACTAGACACACAAAATCTCTTTATTTTTTTTCAAGGGCAGAAAAAATCATGACAATTTTAAGCACGCCTTGTTTTGGCTTGTTCAGAAGAATGGTGAGTTTGAAGTAAATGCAGAGTTTTTGTGATCAACAATTTGGTTCAAGTAAAGACAAAATTATCAAATTATACCTCATTAAAGCCTTATTTGTCTAGCTTTGTAGTAACAACTACACAACTCAAGTGTTCATTATATCTTCAACAACATCAAAATTTTAGTGTCCCCTTTCTGTCATTTTGAGTTTAAGAGCTGTTAATTAAATTATTACCAACATAATATATAGTACTTTTGTCATGTTGATTAAATTTACCGACATACACTTGAAGTGTAGGGACTAGGCAGTGAGACAAGCTGGCTTGGACACAATAATATGGGCTGGACCAGTTACTTTCTAAGGTGTAAGTGCACAAATAGTCGATTTTGGGGCTAACTCTATTTAAGACATATTCCAAATTTATAATTTTTTGTGAGTTTAGCTAATTTTGGGATCAAATTAAGAGATAAGCGTTTGAAATATAAATTATTGTTTGAAGTTTAATCTGACAGTCTCGAATTCCAGACTAGTATGAATAAAATTTGAACTACCGTGCATAACTTCAGACCCAAATTTTACATGAAAAAGCATTTACACGTACTTGAAAAAGCGTTTTATTTGAAGTTTGTCAATACTGATTAGAAATTAAATAATTTGAAAAACTGATTATAACTTAAATAATATGGTGTAAATGACTACAAGTGCAATTCTTTACCTTTTCGACCAAGCCAAGCCCACAAACCCAAGAGGGAGGCAAACTATAGAAAATTTCAGAAATATCAAACATAATAGATACAAGGATAAGACTCTATAGTTATAGTTTTGATAAGGGAAAATTACGCGAGTTGGCAAACATCCCTAGGTTATTAGTCAATAAAGATATAATTTAATTTATTTACTGTCAGTAAATATAGTTTCAGATTTTTGCCATAATTAATGGGACCCACCACCTCTTTGTATATCGAACCAACAAAGCCCTTTATATGCTTTTATATATAATTTTATACAAAATCAAATTTATCTTTCCTATCCTCATTCCATATCTTTCTCCTAAAATCACTCTTCCACTTCCAATTTGAAATTCGAATTACACCTTCTCCCTCCAATCGTATTTTCACTTTTCGCAGGTAACCGCCAAAATCGTGGGTGAATCTCTTTTTCTTTTCTTTTTTTCGTTTTTCAACAATTGTATATGTATTATGCTTGTTAGTTTTTTGATAATTTTTTCAAAAATTCTTTCTTACTTATCAGATTATCAGTTTTCAAAAACAAAATGGATGATTCCTCTCCATCTAAGAGGATTACGAGAGGTACGCCATTTGCCTGTCAAAGTTGTTGACAATCCACCTTCGTTTTCAATCGGTTTAACTTAGGATTTTGGGGTCAATGCAGGATTTATGGAAAAATCTGAACAACTTCAAGATGAAAAATCTATTGAAGAATTGAGATCCAAGAAAAAAAAAGACCCAATTGCAATTCAGAAAGTCATCAACAATGCGAAGGCAAGCGGTCATTAAAATTGTTGAAGGAGGAAGTAAGAGAAAAGTCATAAACAGTGATTCAGAGGAGATTGAATCTGCTTCATCAAATCTGGACAAATCTGAAAAACATCAGGAACATCATGTATTTGTTTAAAACACAATTCTAGATAGATATTTGTATATTTCGTTAGGTATGTGTAAATATACATAAAGTATATATATATTCTGATTAAATCATATTTGTATATAGATATATGTATATCGTATATTTCCTGCTTAAATCACACTTGTATTAGTTATTTATATATTTTGTTAGTTATATAAAAGGTTACTTGAAGTCTTCGTACAATTTATGCCTAAATCACAATTGTATACTGTAATTTGTATATTTTATTAGTTATATACAAATTACTTGAAGTTATGTATATAGTGAGCTGTATATTAAGGTAGTATATAAAAAATTGCTTGAGACAGTTGTATATTTGTATATTTAAGTATACACATAAAAATTTCTAGATATATACAAAGGAAATACAAATACAAATATAGTTTATTTATACAAATTTTAAGTTTTGTGTAAAAGAATGTAATTATACATATATACAAAAGTATGAACATGGTACAACATACAAACCTTACACAAACATATATACAAACATGTTACACCAAAAATTAAAAAATTACAGCACATCATTTTTGTCGAATCATGCACGATTGTCATACATACAATTGACATGTGAATTTTATACAATTAATTACACATATACATTGTATAAGAATTTTACACGATTTCTCACATATATAATCAATTCATATATACAAATCGTGTCATTCAATTTTTTGAACAAAAAATTAGAAAAAAATTGTTAGTATACGATTTATCTAATATTGTATAAACAAGGGAAAATAGAGAATTTCTTGGTATCGTCTTTGTATCGCTATAGAACTCTTTTTTTGGGAAAATATTTGATTTTGGACGTTTAACTTAAATCATGGGATTATGTAAATTTACAGTTACCATATTTAGTGCTCATGTTTCCATTCATTAAAAAAATAAAATATTGTATAAATTTAAAATAAATAAAAAACGTTTTATACATATTTAAAGCTCCATAGCAAACTAAAATATACCCATGAAATGTAATTATGTAAACTATACCTATAAAGCGTTATTTTATAAAATTTGTTTGCCATATATGAAATTTGCCAAGGCTGCTGTTTGTATTTGTATATTTCTGCCCGTATTTATATATTTAAGAATTTTTCAAAACTTCATTCGTATATTTCACTGTCCTATATATAAATAAAGTAATTTATTATGATTTTTTTCCCATAAAATGTATACAAATATTTAAAAAAGCTAAAGGTTTACTATTGTGCATAATTTTTTCTACTATATAAGCTAAATGTTTGGTCTTCTACATAATTTTTCCTATTTTTAACAGGTTGAATCGAAAATTGAACTGCTATGGGTTAAAAATCAATAAAAATCTTATTAATTTGATTAACGATTTATCATATTTAAAAATAAAAAATAGATAAATCAAATCAATCATGTACACCCTAAACTAAAATGGACGACTTAATTAGACAAAAGTAATCAAATACAAATCAATTCAAAAGTATAACTATTGAATACAAATTTTCTTTTGCAAAAATCCATTAAAATTCAACCCCATAAACTAAAATCACAACAAATCTGCCACCTTTTTTCCCATAATAATCTCCTAATTTAACAAATTATTTAGCTGAACTCCTCTTCTGCCATTTCTCCTTAATCCACTTAAATCCAGTAGTGGTTCCACTCTTCACCTTGCTAGCACCGACCACAGCCGCCGCCTTAGCTTTCACTGCTCCGACAGCCGCCGCCGCCTTTGCCTTATCGTACCCCGCCGACGCTACCGCCGTCACTTTCTCCATCTTTTTGTTACCATTTTTGTTGCCCCATTTATCAGTCCAACTAGTTTGATTTTCGTTCTTCATCAGAAAGAAGGAAGATGAGATAAGAGTTTAGCAGAGAAGAAAGGGGGACGGGAAGTTTAGGGTGTTGAAGTATTCAAGAACCCAATAAAAGGCCCAATTGTAAATTAATAGGGACTCGGCCTGCTAATTTAGGCCCAATATTTTATTTTTGGGGAAAATTACGCGGATAAACAAATATATACTAGTTAATTAGCTAACATAACTATAGTTTGAATTAATTACAGCTCGCAGCTTAATTCTAGCTACAATTACGTCATCTCTCTCCTCTCTCCTCTTTTATACATATACAATTATATGACGGATATACAAATATTATTAGTCTCTCTCCACTCTCTGCCCTCTCTCGCTCGCCTCTTTCCCCCACTCCCAATCTCACTTGCGAGATATACAAATACATATGTATACTAGTTACATATATATAATTATCTGATATATATATATATATATATATATATATAGTTCGTCTCTCTGCCCTCTCTCGCTTGCCTCTCTCCTCACTTTCCCAATCTCGCTCGCTAGATATACAAATATATATATGTATATCAGTTACATACATACAATTATTTGACAGAAATACATATACAATTCGCCTCTCTCCACTCTCTGCCCTCTCTCGCTCGCCTCTCTTCTCCCTCTCCCAATCTCGCTCGCCTCTCTCCTACCTCTAACATGTAGCTACGAATCGTAATTAGCAAACTATAGATATGAAACATGATTAAGTTATTTTTTAGTGGCTATAAGCGAAAGTTCTCCATATTTTTTTTAGAAATAATGGTTAAAAATATTATTTTTTGTGAGTTTTTCTTATTTGAAATAATACATGTTTGTGTTTTCTACATAAATTATCATTAATTTTTGATCAAAATATATCTCGATTAGAATATGATGGTGTGTGGTGTAAACGTTCTTTCTTTGTTTAAAGATCCTGTCAAATAACACTCCACGCGAGAAATTAAAGGAATTAATTGAAAAATTAAAACAAATTAAGAGATAATAGTCAATGATTTTTTTTTAAATATCAATTTTTTGTGAATATCCAACCTAAATTATAGGTGTTTGTATTTTCTATCTGAACTAACACCAATTATTTTACAAAATACGCTTTAAAATTAATGAATCAACAACCAAAGGGACTCCGAAGTTAAAACGGTAACTTTTTTCCTAAAACAACATAAACGGTATATCAAAAAAAAATTAAACCAAAAGGGCAAAATCGCTCTCGAGGGAGCGATGTCTTTTAAACAAAATTAACACTGTTTGCGCCGTTAAAAAATTCGATTAAAATCGCTGCGGGGTAAAAAAAAAATTGAAAAAACTGAAATCGCTGCCCATGCAGCGTTTTTCCTCAAACTTATTTTTTTTAAAAAAAAAAAACAGAAATTGCTGCCAGCGATTTTCCTCTTCTTTTTTTTTAATTGTTGCTTATTGAATTATAAAAGAAAAGTTCAAATAAATTTTACATGATTTTCCCCTCCTTTGTAATAAATCTCATTGTATTTTGCCACCTAGTTGATCCATGAGAACTGCAAACTTTACCAACAACACTACAGGCACAATTAAAAAGAAAAAAAATTGAGGTAAATCGCTGTTCATGCAGCGATTTCAGTTTTTCAAAAAAAATAAAATTGAGGAAAAACTGTACTAATAAGATTTTTTTGGTGAAATGACATAACTATTCTTGAAGTTATATCTATAAATTTAAAAGTTGTTGAAAATATTTATTCGAGTCCACCCATAAAGGGACTTGTTAAATAATCCATTAGTTTGTCATTCATATATCCTAATTCCTAGCCTATAATATATAAATACATTGTTATAAGTATTGAAAAAATAAGAATATTTCATATTAGTATGTTGGCTAGGATCAGTTATCCAAAAAAAAAAAAGGCTTTAGATCTTTTGAAGATATCTGAATTATAAAAATTAAGGAATGGTCTGTTTTGTAATAATTTTATCGATCACTAACTTAAGACGTGATTGATGTAAGTCCGCTTTTAAAAAAAATTCAATTGCAAGTCTCCTTTACATAATTTACATGATGAAATACTATAGAAGTACTTTCACATAAACAAATAAACGAGGATATAGGGATTGAGAGATAATTAAATAGTAGTATAAAACTTAGAAAGATTATTTGGAAAATTATAAAAAAGATGATAGAAATAAAAAAAAAGTTCTAATGAGCTGTATTTATTAGTACATTATAAGCTGGTCAATAAGTCAAGAATGACCAACTTGACACTTTAAGTTGATTTTGATTTAAAATCTCCTTTAATATATATTTATGGGAAAAAGTTCGGAAATATATCCGAACTTTGATCGAAATTGCTGTAACAATACCGAACTTTGGAAAAGACCTTTTACCCTCTGCACTATTTAATAGTGTATTTTAAAGGTATATATATGCTCATGTGGACATCATAAATATTGCATTATTATAAATAATAATGTGTCCACGTGGGCACATATATACCTTTAAAATACACTATTAAATAATGCAGGGGTAAAAGATCCTCCATAAAGTTTGATATCGTAACAACAATTTCGGCCAAAGTTAGAGTATTTTTCAGACCCTTTCCCTATATATACAAATAAAATAATATTTATTAACTAATTTGACCAATTTGATTTAACACCTCTTTTAATATATATACACACACATACACACTAATAAAAGAATATTTATAAACTAATTTGACCAAATTATATAACTAAAAGATATGAATTTACGAATTTCAAATAGAAATAAAACCCCTCTAAAATTAGGATTAAGAATATTACGATACTATTCTATTAATGGAGGCACAATAACAATAACAATAACAACAACAATAACAACAAAAATAATAATAATAATTATAATAACACATACGATTTCGATGGTCCTAATTCTTTTAATATCCTAATAATAATAATAACAACAACAACAACAATTCTTTTAATATCCTAATTCTTCCTTTGGTGATATTGAAAATAATATATTATATAACACATACGATTTCGATGGTCATAAAAGTTGAGCTATATATATATATATATTTTTTAAAAAGATATGTCTATCTAGGGCCTATGGGCACTAAGGGAGTAATACTTTGGCGTAAGACAACGTCCTTAAAATCATAAATAAAGTATATTCATACGTCCGTTGACACGATAAAATGTATATACGTATTAAGTGTAAAAAATACACAAATAAAGTATTAAGTGTATAGAACAAGGGTGATGATATGCCAATTTGGTATGTGGACATTTGCTTTATCCCTTGCAACTTGCACAGGATACGATCAACTAATTAAAAGGAAATATTTTTTGGTCCCAAAATAAATATTATCTTAATAAAACAATCACCTTCATTAAGAAATTAATAAATAAAATATATAGTTTATTAAACTATTTGTATTCAATAAATGTCTCCTCAAAATTTAACATTATCAAAAAAATAGAGTATATAATTATAGTTAAAAATCCATACTTGTATTATTTTTTGTCTTGAGTTTCTACGGTAACACCTATTTTGGAATAGTATTTTTTTTGTTGCTAAAATGACATTCATTTTGAAACGGAAAGAGTAATATCCAAAGGCGCCATCGTTGTATTTTCAAACTTTCTGAAATTCCAGGTATGAGGTCATCTGCAGATTCTAAATTTAGTAAAATGTGCATCACTGTATTTTGTGCGTGATCTTGGATAAATTATTTATTGGGAATTTGAGACTATTTGTTCAAATGTAATTAAGTAATGTACTATGATAAATATTGCATAAAACTTAGAAAATAAAAGGAACAAAAACCGCAAAGAACCAAGAATTTGAAGCAACTTTATTTCTTTCTTATTTTAAGTTAGGGAAAAAAAGGCCCACATATATCTATATACTATACCATTTAGATCTAATATATCCATCGTTTAAAAAATATTCTATATGTATTTTTATTATTAAACATATCTTTTAATTACTGGATTATATTATGTTTCAAAAAATGTCTCTTTATGTGTGGGTATAACTTTTTAAATTTTTTACACTTTATATCACTTTTGCTCGTGCTTATAGCTCAAATTAGTGAGATCATACCTTATTTAATCCATTTTGTATCTAATTTGAAATACTTAAAGAAAAGGAAATAATTACTTAGTTTGTGATTATGATTTTCACTTTTTATGCGTAGAAACTGATTGACGGTGACATTAATGTTTATCATCACAAATTAAATTTAAATTTTGTTGAGTGAATTAAAGTGAAAAAAATTTAAAACTCCTTCATTGGGGTTTTGAAAAAGTTTGAAAGCTCACAAAAAGATTTTGTGATTTATTGAATTGTTTGACATATTGATAATTGAAGTGTAAAATTTGAAGCTACATGAAGAAGAGCTACTTTTGTATCAATGCTTTTGAGTTATTTTCATGAGTTGTAGCAGTTTTTTTATCTATAAACTTTTATAATTTCTTTTATCACATAATTAGAAGTTCCAAATTTAAAGGTTGTTAATTAGGATGAAGATTTATCAATATGGGTTGTTGTGCAGTGGAACTGCTTCATTCTTAATCAAAGATTTCGAGTTCAACTCTTCGAGAAAATCCTGTTGGGAATGGACTCGTTGAAGGAGGAAATTAAAGCAATGCATGAGTTGCATGCCCTGTTCATTGTATTTTCTCCACCTGCCTCATTTTAATTTTTGGCATTAAGAATACTATCTATTTTCCATTTTATTTTTTTAAATTACTAAAATTGTTGCGTATGAAGCAATATAATTTCAACATAGCTTTATTTGAAAGAAATCGGCAGATTTTTGAAGCTGCGTGATGATAATAAATTTATATCGCCCATAATTTCTCTCTCTCTCTCTTTTTTATCAACTTAATTGCGCTTTTCAAATGACGCACACAAAGTCAAAAAATTAAGGTCTATGTTCTGAAGATAATGAATCAAATTAATATCGCCTATATATCCTATGGGATTATGGGCATAACGTTAGCAAAACTTTGACGTATGATACACAATCCCCTAAACCCTAAAAAACATATATTATATATATAACGTCAAATTTGTATTGGTAAAGTTTCAATATTAAAGTACCAAAATGAAATGACATCGAACATGAAACATGCCAATTCCGTCAACAAGTTGTTAAATTATTTTTCGTTATTTTATAAGGTTGGCTAATTGACTTTATTTGAATAAAAATAAAATAAAGGAGAAATAAAAAGTGAGCGATAGCTTGAGAATTGATGGTATGTATGAACTATGAACCTTTATTAATAGGGGAATGAAATGATAAAAATAGAGACGTCTTAGTACCTAAGTACTTTCTTTGTTTAATTTAATTTATTTTGTTTGGACTTTTCAGTTTCATTAAAAGTAATTAGTGATATAAATATATCACGAGCGAATAAATAAAAATGAACAGGAAAAAAAAAAACTTAATTTGAAGCAATTGACAATGGGCTTCTTATGACTTATGGCATCATTAAAATTTCTAAATTTAGTAAAGACATACATCACCATATTTTTGCGAGATTCCGGATAAAGAAGGATGTGATCCAAGTCTAGCTCTCTTATTGGGGCTATAACGAAGAAAGAAAATAACGCTTCATTCATTTTTATTTGTTTATTATTTTAAAAATGTTATTTATTTATTTTAGGATAATGATTATTTGTATTTTCTACTTTTTCCTTAACACTAGTTATTAGCTTCCTAAATCATTTTCCAATTTTTTTTGAATGACCATTGTCTTGTAGGTATTAATTAATCTCTTTATTTATTTTTACGTGTTTATTATACTAAAAATATATTTTCGTTTTTATTTGTAACTTTAAGAATATAAAAAACACATAATTTTTTTCATTTATCTTCTGCATTAATTGCTTATAAGACGACTAAACATAAATTAATTTTGAGTATTATGAAAAAATACTTATATTAATCAGTCTTGTTTAAGGAACGAGCAAAGTTCAAAGTGGACTTGTAAAAGTGTACGGAGAAAGTATGATAAAATATGTACCCCATTTATTATTTTCTTAAAGTAAGCTCAAAGTCTATTATGAACAAGTAACAGTAAAACTGAGGGAATATTAAAGAAAAAAGAAATTGAATTTGTTACTCTATTTGTTTCATTTTACTTGACTCTTATAATAAAAATGATTTTTTCTCTTACTTGTCCAATTTATATATTAAGGAACGGTATGCCAAATCAATACGAACCAAGTAAAATGAAACGGTGAAAGTAGTAAAAAGTACATGTAGTTAATCACATGTTACAACTAATTAGTTAATTAATGAATGGTACATATATACTTGTAACAAGATTGCTATTCTGTGAGAGTGAGATAAATTTTATTTCAAATGAGAGGTGCGATAAATAATTTTCAGTTAAGTGGATCGAAATTGATCCAAAAAATATTTTTCGCCATATCAACACATATTTCAAAACGCGACATCCAACTCTTTGGCACTAGATCGTGCCAAAAAAAACAAAAAAAATAATCAGCAATTTCAGTCTCAAACAAACATAAATAACTTTCAATTTCTCATAACACACCAATTTATAAAACAAGCTTAACACGATAAATCTTGATTGTTGTTCATAGAACAACCGCCTGGACTGACCGCTCTAAAACTTATATTGCTCGTGTCTCCAAAACTATCGCCAAACTTTGTGTGAGATCCTCCAAAACACATTGTTTCTAGAGTATCCAACATGCACTCGACAACATTTCTAAAGAATTCGAGCAATTATACCCTAAAACCAACAACATACCCTAAAACTAGACAACTCTAACTCAACGAAAACAACAAATAATCTAGGGCAATCCCAAATGACCTATAAATATATATCAACCTAAGGTTTTCAAAAAAAAAAAGGAAAGAGAGGTATCCCTCAATCTTTGCCAATTTCTTTAACCTAAAATCATCAATATTTTTTTTTCTTCCAATTTATTCTAACAAAAAGGAGGCATGTTGTTCCAACAACACCCTCCAAGTTCCCAATCATGCTGTTTTGGCCCTGATGTTGTTGTTATTGCCACTTGTGACTTGGAAGAATCTTCACCCAAACTTCCAGCTTTGTGATCATCAGCACCAATTTTTGAATTAATTTTTTTGTCATCACTTTCATCATACCAATTTGGAACTGGTTCTTGATCTAGAGGATAATTATTAAGAAGACTCATTATATGCTCATCCACTTGATTAATTCCTTGTAATGAACCTTCCTTTCTCAAGAATATCCCTATAACAAGCAAAAAATTAAAAGTTACTTCAAAATACTACATAAGAAAGAAAAAAAAAAGAATTATTGTTGTAGAGTTTGTTTATGGTATGAGCTGGAATTAGCAACAGACAATTTTTGTTGATAAACGACAAAAACGGTTGTAAATCCTATTTACCAAAGGATTTTAAGAATCATGTTAGTGACTGACTTCGAAAATATATCACATTCTAAATATAATGAAATAAGATGAATTGAGACAATATCTTGTAAATATATATTCTTTCCATTCAGTTTTACTTGTCCATAATGTACTTTACCCTTTATTTTAAAAAATAAATAAATAAAGTATTTTTACTATAATACTCATGAGTATTAGCATTTCAAAACATCTTGGGAAATGATTTGAATTTTTTTAATAATAAGTGCTAAGGGTACAATAGTAAAAACAAAGATCGTCTACGATATGATTTAGAATTAGTAACAGACAATTTTTGTCGATAAACGACAAAAACGGTTGTTAATCATATTTTAAAGATGGATGATAAGAATTCTATTAGTGATTTACTTCGAAATCATATCACATCCTGAATCTAATGAAATAAGATAAATTGAGACAATGTTTTGTAAATACTCAATTTGTTCACTTTTTTTTATCTGTAATATACTTTGTACTTTTTAAAAATAAAAAATAAATAAAGTACTTTTACTATAATACCCATGACTATTAGCATTTCAAAAATTTCTTGTAAAATTATTTGTGAAACTAATATCTAATAATAAGGATAAAATAGGAAAATCAAATTAGTTTTTCTCATGATATGTTAAAAAGGACAAGAAAAAGTGAAAATCATTTTTAATATAACAGACAACTAAAAGAAAATAAAAGAGATCTTCATAGCTAATTTTTATTATTTTATAAATCGTAATTTAAATATTTACCTGAAGATGCATTGGGATCAGGGCTGGAGCTTTCAGAGGAGTTGTTCAGGTTGACATCACCACCATGAGCAAAGCTGTAAACTGATTCTTCAGTTAAAATGGCTTCATCTTGATGATTTCCCACTAAACCATAGTCTTGCCATAATGATTTCCCTTTTTCATTTAAATCAAAACTATTATTCTCTTCAATTTTTGTAGATCGAGATAAATTCTGAGCCCCCTTCAATAAATCTTCTAATAATCCACTATTTCCTTGCGATAATCCAACATTTGCATAATTATTAGCATCACTAGAACCAAAATCACTACATGTATTCTCAGAAGACGATGCAGTCATTAACGATGGCCCTGAGGGGTAATTAATAGAATTAATACCCATATCAAACATTAATTCATTTTGGTTCGAAGGAATCCCCATAAAAGGCCTTGTTGTTAAGCTAAAATTCGGATAGTTTTGTTGAAATGATGACACTGGTATTAAATTGGACAAGGTATGACCAAAATTATTGTTAGACATAGATGCTGACCCTGGCAAAAAAAGTGAATTTCTCAAAGAAGACGGTAATGTCAAGGGAAGGCCTTTAGGAGGATCGCGAAAAATGTTGTTACTACTAAGGGGGAATTGATGTGTAATAGAGGGTCTCATGGTTGAAGGATTGAAAACATTCAAAAGGGAAAGAGGGGGAGGATTGTTATAAGTTGTTCTTTGGGGATCAAATGGTGAAGAAATAAGGCTTTGGGGTTGATTGTTTTCTTGTTGGTTTTGTGATCGTAATTCTTGAGGGTATATAGGCAAACCAGCTCTTTGTCTTCTCTTTAGCCTTGTATTCCAGTAATTTTTTATCTCATTGTCAGTCCTTCCAGGTAGCTGTAATCAATGAAATGAATACCATATAAAATTAGATAATTTATTATTAATTAGATTAAAACACAAAAAAAGACTTGTAAATTAATGAGGTCAATGACCAAATTAAATTGAAGTTAAGATTCAATAGAGAAATTATAATGATAACAAGATAACCATCTATAACAAATTAAACCCAAAACTCCACACGCATGGCGATAAAATATGAATATAATAAAAATCAAGACCAAAAGAAACCAACAAAACTAATTGAATCAACAAGATAAATTAATGAGATCAATATCCAAATTGAAGTTAAGATTCAATAGAGAAATAACCATCTATAACAAATTAGACCCAAAACTCCACACGCATGGCGATAAAATATGAATGGACTAAAAATCAAGATGAAAATTGAAAAGAAACCAACAAAACTAAATGAATCAAGAAGATAATCAACAACTCTCCGATCGAGAGATCCCTTTATGGAAAATGATTAGTTTGGTTTTAAAATTAATTCATGACTAGAAAATAGAAACAACAAGATCCTATATATATGCACAAAGGACATAGGTGTAAGAACACCGATTATTTTGTTTTTCCGACATGTATGAAAAGAGAAAGAAAAAATTGAAAAGAAATTTAACCTGAGCAGCCATGCGAGCCCATTTGTTGCCAAGTTTAGCATGAAGGTCGATAATAATCCTTTCTTCCTCAGGAGTAAACGCACCTTTCTTAAGATGAGGTCTAAGATGATTAGCCCATCTTAACCTACAACTTTTCCCACATCTCATCAATCCTGAATTCCTTTGAACCGCGTTCCAATTCCCTTCTCCATGTTTCTTCACATAATCCATCAAAATTGCGTCCTCTCCTGATGTCCATGGCCCTTTTTTTAGCGCTTGTCTGGTTCCTCCCCCGCTTCTCCCTCCACCATTCCTCATTCCTCTATCATCGGGGGCCATCAACCCTTCCTTTCTCTACAAAAAAAAACATGATAAGATATAAACACACTTTTTTTTTATAAAACAATTTGATATATAGTTACTCGTTAGCGTTTTTCAATCTTTTATGTGTATGAGGGTGATGCTAGAAATGAATTTTCCTAGTACAAAACCTTTAGAACTCTTTTTTTGGGTAATTTGGCTTACTTACAATTCAATATGGAAGGAGGATAAATCAAACAAGCTTCTTTTTCTCTTGTTTTTTTATTTTATTTCTTTTTGTGGTTGCTTTGTTGTTAAGACAAAGATGTGAAGGAAAAATAGATGAGATAGAACAAATGAGAAGAGAGGGTATATGATATCTAAGTTCAAGAAGAGAAAATAAAAATATTCTTGAGGGATGAAAGAAACTAGATGGAGGTGGGGTAGGGGGTAATAGGGGTGGGGGGTGGGGGATAAGAGAAAAACATATATGAAAATAGTAGAGAATGAAGTGTTTTTTTGTTGTGTGTGTGTGAAGACTAGTGAGAGGTGGTGATTATTTATAGGGGGTACTTCCCGGCTTGCAAGCTCTATGCTACAATATTTTGCTCTACTTTTTGATCCATAATTTTATTACTTGCCTTAAAGGAGTTCAAAAAATATAACAATTTGCATTTTTAATCTTGCAAGATAATTATTTCATGGAAACTACTTTCGAATTTTGGCAAGTAAGGTATATCTCTTTTTTTTTTTTTTCCGGAGGCGAGGTTGGCCGAGGGGTGGGCATGGTACGGTATTGAAAATTTCAATTTTGATATTTTGTGGTATGGTAATTAATAACCATAGTTTATTTAATTTCATCTAATATATACTCTTACAATTGAGAAATATGACATTGGCTTTTCAAGAAACGTCTCAACTATATCATATTACCACATTACATGTAAAAATATACAAAAGAAAGTACAATAATTAATTCGTTAATCAATTAGATAAAAAGGACATTTGAATCAAAATAAAGTAGTCAAAGTACCAACGTCTAAACAATTAGTTTTGTCCTTATACTACTTTATATTTTGATATTAATATACTAATAATTGTATATGTAACTATATAATTCAATATTTCAGTTTTGTTATTTTATAAATATGAATGCTATATTTAATACCAAATTTTTAAAGCACATGCCAACAATAAAAACATACCCAATATATATAGTCCCACAAGTGGATTGGTTATCATACTAGTTATTCTTATGTTCTTATTTTGATGATTGATCGTCATTGAAATACATTTATTGTCTCATATTGAACTAAGAAGAGGAATTGAGAGATAAAATGTAGAACATAAGAAGCGAGAACATTCTTCATTAAAATGAATGATCGGACCTTATATCAATCCTTGTGGATAGAAATGTTATTTTCAACTGACGAGTACCAAAAAATTCATTATATTTTTTAGAAAAGGTTTATAGAGATGCAAAAATAATCAAATTACTATTTTTACCATTAATATTTTTTATACGCAAATTGTGGTGACAAAAAATTCAATTACAGGTTGTATTCAATATTTATCGTACCATGCTTATCCCTAGGCTGAGGAATGAAAGTTTTTCTTAACGTAACTATCAATTGTGGTGGATCAATTGTGGTGGATGAATGAGATCCCTCCATTAGGGGCGCTCAATACAGGTTGTTAATTCAATATTTAACAAAAATAAAATAAAATCAATTACAGTTAATTCAATATTTTATATTTTACTCTCATAATTTTTATTAAAACAAATTGTAACTGATTAAAATTTAATAATTCATTTTTCTTTTTCAGTTGAAAGACTAACACTTCTTGTACTATCTTGTAAGACAAAAATAAACATATATAATTATTGTACGTAACAATACAAATGTTTAAGTCTCTTTTATTGATTATAGCTTTGAAAACTTTTTCAATGATATCAATTGTTACATAAACTATCTAAATTATTCTAAAAATATTTTAAAATAAAATTAAGATTTCACTTAATTAAGTATATCAATTAGAATATCATTATTACTAATATAATATTTCATAATACTTTTAACTACAAAAAATAATATCATAGCGATTAGAAGACATTCAAAGTTAAGACAATATCTTTAAAATTTAATTATTTAATAATCTAATTAGTTTGAGGTTGAATTGTTTAATAAAACATCTCAAAGAGTTGAAAGACAATCTTATGAAGTTAATATTAAATTTTTTTGAAGTACCTTATTTTTTGGGGACTAACGCCACTGCTTTAGTGGCTTTAGGTTGAGCCGCCCACCCTCTATTCTTAACTAGAGCTTCCACGGGCCTGGTGAAATGCAAAACTACGAAGAGGAAAGTCTGAGCTCTGCAAATAAAAAATAAATAAATTAGTTGAGCATTTAATGGGCCTTACACAGCTTAAATTTGAATTTCATTGTGCGAACAATTTTAGTTTATGAATTTAGAATCATACAATTCTTTTAATTTATTAAGATCTAAATATATTATTTTTATATATTAACTAGCTTTTTTTTTATAACTATAAAATTTGAATCAATATAGTTGAGTTTTATCAAATTTGAAACCGTCAATATAACTATGCCCCTAATCCGAAGCCAATACCTGTCACTAGCTAGGTAAGAAATCAAACATAATAAACTCTTGACAACAAGGGTTGTGGTAGAGTGGTAAGTACTGCTTCATCTTTTACCAATGATCTCGGGTCTGAATCCCCCAGGATACAAAGTCTCGTTTACCAAAGGTTTCGGGTCTGAATCCCCCGGATACAAAGTCGTCTTTGTTAGGAAATGTTTTACTCCTAATATGGGACTTAAGCTAAACATAGTAAATATTTTTTGGTGTACTAAAAATGCAAGAGAAGAATGAATGCCATAAAATGTTTTTGTTTTATGGTACTTGTAGCATTTATTTTCAACGATTTGTTTGAGTATAAAGCAAATAATACGATATCGAATAATTGTGTAAAGTAAAGTAATTTTTTTTAAAAATAAATTGGATAAGAAAGACTAGTTAGGACCAAACAAAGTAATTCATCCGCGTGAAAATATTGAATTGGAATAAATTAAAATATATATTCTTTTTGAGGAATTTTATACTGGAATGGGTTAATTTTTGTCGTGATTTGTCTAGAGTGATCAATATCATAATTTTTTTATTTACAATCAAAATTTTATTATGTCTATGTTACGTTTATCAAGTTATCTGAAATCTCACTTATATGAGGAGGATTTTGGGTTCAGTTATATTTAATATTCTCAAATAACAGTGGCGATTAAGCAGAGAACTTGAATTTGGGCCTTGATACATATGAAGTCGTCTTTGTCAGAAAATGTTACTCTCAATGTGACTTTTCGATCTTAATATAAAACAATATTAGAGCATCGGAAGATGATAGACAATGATATCAAAAATATAAAAATAGATCCACTAATACACTCTAAATATCTAAAACAAAAAAAAAGAGTAAATTTTGTAATGTAGATATTAAAAGTATTTATTGGTGATGTTTTGAAAAGAAAGAGGGCTTAGAATATATTTTTTAAGTATTATTCTTTCATCTGCTAATGTAGATATTAAAAGTATTTATTGGTGATGTTTTGAAAAGAAAGAGGGCTTAGAATATATTTTTTAAGTATTATTCTTTCATCTGCATAAAATTATTGAATTGAATTAATTGGCTAATTTTAAAAATTCAGCATCTTATTTTTTGAATTAGATAAAGAAAAATTAAGTATTATTCTTTCATCTGCATAAAAATATTGAATTGAATTAATTGGTAATTTAAAAAATTCAGCATCTTATTTTTCGAATTAGATAAAAAATTATCGTAATCTGGGTAATAATTGCGTGAATTAAAAACTACTTTATCACATATTATGTAGTTTATTTCTAGAATTTGACTATTGGATTATCTGTATCTCACTAATGTAAGGGGAGAATGTACAAATATTTATTTGGGAAAGTCACCTAATTACACGACTTAAATATTTCTACTATTTGAATTAACTATCAAAATCCCCTTTTTCCTTGATCTCTTTCTTTAACATCCGGATACACTACTCTATCTCAATCAGATACATTACAATTTTGTTTGTGTACAATGTATTTGATACAAATGTTATTGTTGATACATAACCTCAATTATTTAAAATCTAAATAAGTATGAATCTGTGGTTTATAATTATGTATATGATACATAACTTATGTATCGTTTGTTATGCATCGAGCGAAGGAGTAATGTAAATCCAAGATTATTGTAATTTGGAAAACTTTCAGGATAGAATGTAATTAGCACCCTAATTGTTGGTGTTTCTGTACTTTATACTATTTATTTTTGAAGTCATCATTAAATTTAAATTCATTTTTTTACGTGTACTCACTTGGACAACTTCAGACACACAATGTCTGAAATCGTATCTTTGATAACGTCATGAATAGTTTATTTTTGACGCAATGTCTAAAATCTCATGTAGTTGAAGCTTAGATATAAATGACTGAAGTTCAACCATTTTAATCAGCTTCGCCTGACTTTAGTCATTCTTGTCAGAAGTTTATACACATAAGGCTGAAGTTTAAGCAAAAAGACCAGAGTTCAGCAAAAATAATTGAACTTCATTATGTATGACTGAAGTTTAGATAAAAACAACCAAATTCAAATATTATTTGTTGAATTTTAAGCTAGAATGTATGAACTTCGCTCATATATATTTTCTCAGAAGTTTAATTTTGTGAAGCCTAACATAAAATACTATATATATAAAGTGGGAATAATATGTACAAAAATATTTTAAAAAAATATGTATTGGTTAAATAATCGTATCGAAATAGGTTGTCCCGTAATTTTTATTTTTTACCTAATACGTTTGTATATCGGAACAGAAAAAAAGGTCTTTGAATACGGACATGAACCAAGACAACTTGCTCTAAAGAGAAGAGAAATTAGCATCGGTTATTAACATAAAGTCGTAAATTTTATATAATACTAGTATGGTTGGATAACTATTTCTCATGTTTTGGGTGATATTCAATTAAAAAAAATTGATTGTTTGAAAGTATTTCAATGTCTAGAATTCTAGTAAAATATTTTGATTAAGGCTTTGCAATATGATTATAATTTGATTTCAATTTTTCGATCTTCGCTTTTGTGAGTGTCTAATTTGTGTGTTTGACTTCGACTTCATATGTCTATCCCAATTATATTATGAATATATTAGTAAAAAAATATCACACTATATTTATTTATCTTCAATGTATCATCAATCATGTATATCTTTGTATGAAAAGTTGTGTGCGATGTATACAATACACATAGGAATGATAATAGGGCGGGGTGGGGTGGAGCGGGTTGAGCTTAACCCACAAATTTTTAATCCGTCTTGCCCTGCATAAGATTTTTTTTTTTATTTTCAACCCGCCCCACTCCATCACGCATAAACCCGCACCGCATACTTTTTTTAATATTTTTTTTCTAGTTAAGTTTGATACTAAAAATAAAATTCATAAAAAAATAAATTTATTTTTCATTAAGTTGTATTAATTTAATAGATAATGACTTAAAAATTTATTTTTTAGAGATCAATTGGGAAAAATGTAAGAAATTGTATTATTTTTTATTGAACTATTTTCATTTACTATATTGAATATTTTAGATGCTTTAAGGAAATTATCTTAATAAATAATGTTATATCACTCTTATAACATGTAAAAAGTTAAATTTAAGTTTAAATTCACATAAAATCACAAATACCCACAACCCACCCCACATTAGTTTTAAAAAACTCACTTCAATCCGCCCCGCATCCCTCCCGTCCCGCACAACTTTAAATCCGGCCCCACCCCGCATAGCCTTAAATCCACCCCGCCCCATTACTATCCCTAAAAACACAACATAATATAACGTAAAATAGTTGAATCATGAAAATATGTGTGATATACGCTAATACACATGATATACAATGTAATATACACATGCCACAAAGTCATTTTTAAGCTATTTTTTTTACTTGAGATAAATCCAAATAAAATTTGCATTCAAGTATTTTAAACTAATTTTAACCACAATCACTCACACATGTTCAATCTAATAGAGAAGTATGACAAGAAAAAAGGAGGAGGAGGTTAAAATTTGTGTAATTCTCAGATTTGGATTCAATCCTTAATTCGAATCGAATGATGACTTTGTTTGAGATTTTTTCAAAGGAAAAAAACAGTACCATCTTGACTATTACATAAAAGAATGAAATGTAGGCAAGTTTTATCACTGTTACATAAAAGAATGAAATGTACACAAGTTTTATCTGATCTACCCGTAGTGGTCATTTTGGGTAAGGGATAAAAATAAGGGAAAATTACGCAGATAAGTAAACATATACTAGTTAATTAGCTAACATAAGTATAGTTTGAATTAATTATGGCTCGTAGCTTAATTTTAGTTGTAATTACGTCACTTATACATACACAAATACAAATAATACATATAAGTCTCTCTCCACTCTCTACCCTCTCTCGCTCGCCTCTCTCCTCCCTCTCCCAATCTAGCTCGCCAGATATACAAGTACATATGTATACCAGTTACATATATACATATACAGTTCGTCTCTCTCCTCTCTCTTCCGATCTCGCTCGCCAGATATACTGTAACACCCTGAAAATTTCTAAGTTAAGACTCGAATCATTCTTCATTTACTTGTAGGGTCATATCGTGTGATTTTTAAATTGCCCATATGTGTAAAGGTAAATTCTTTAGTGTGGGAATGATTTTGGATATCAATTAAGGTCACTAAAAACTCCTAGCACAAAGTTGAGTTGAAAGTTTCCTTACCGATTAAGTTTTGATGTAAGATTCTCTTTGGGTCAACTTCAAACGATCATATCTCTTAGAATATAAAGAGTTACGTGGCCCATAACCTATCAAATTAAAGGTATTTGAATCTTCTTTCCAACACCAATAATTTCGCAACAATCCGAGGTTTGAGTAAAACGTTATGACCATTTTAGTAACCTGATATAGTGCAATGACGAATTAGCCGACGGAAAAACATTAAAAAGGATCGTTTTTGTCATTTTACCTCTAAGAAACCCTAAACGATTTTCTTGACTAATTGGAGACCCAAAACAATCAGATTTTCATCTCTTAATCCATCATTCTCTTCTCTCTCAAAACCCTAAGGAAAAAATCAAAGTAGAAGACTTCATTCAAGATTCTTCTTCAAGGTAAGTCTTTCTCCAAGAATTCCATTCTTTCAAACTCAAATTCCTCCATACAATTATGAATCACTAATTAAAATCATAATTCTTGGCCATAGAGATTTCAAAAAATTAATTCAAGGATCTCAAGAAAGGTTTTCTTGATTGTTCTCTTTCAAGTTAGGGTTTCAAGGCTTCTAATCAAGTTCTTCTTCAAGATTTTTCAAGAACCTTGTTCTTCCAGGTATGTAAGGCTATCATAGTGTTGGACTAGTTCGTCCTCACGCCCTACATCTACTTTCAAATCAGTAAAAGAGTAATCTAGAATTCTATCCCTAGATTTGAGTATTCTTGAGATAAGTTGATTTCGAGTTCTTGAGTTCCTGTTTCTTTTTGAAATTCTATTCCTAATTATTGAATTGCTATATGTTATGCATTAATATTCTAGAGTTGATTCGTTCATGTCTATATTTCAGCATGAACCCTATGAATTGAGTATTCTTTAGATGAGTAGTATCGTTGAGTTCTGAGTTCTGAGTTCTTGAGTTCTGAGTACCGAGTTTCCATATTGCTAAGATCCCTGAGTTGAGTTGTTCATGTCCATAATTCTGCATGAACCCTATGAATTGAGTTATAAATCTTGAGAAACTTTTTAAAGTCAACACTTGAGTTTTAAACTGAGATTTTGAAGAAGAAAAGATGAGTTTTGATAAAAGAGTTTATAAAACATGATTAGTATGACAATCGAGTATGTCATCATGTATGAGCAATATGGTATCTAGATATACCATCAATGTTTATGCAGTATGACTTCCCGAGTCATCAATGATCATATTAAAACATGATTTTGGTATATTTTTTAGAAACAGTTTTCAAGTATGAATTGAGTAAGACTATAAGAGGACTATGTATTCCCAGAGGTATCAATTTTTACATTGATAAAAGAGAAACTGAGATTTCAAAATGAATTATGAGTTCAAAAGATATTTCAAGAGCAGTTAACTCTTTTAAGAGGGTAGTTTGAGCAATTATCTCAAACCAGAGGTAGAATTATGTTTTTAAACATATGAGTATGAGTATATATTATTGGGAGTAGTATTGAGCATCGATATGTGGATGAGTTCAGACAACTCAAAATCCTTATAAACCATGTCAGCCAACATGGGTAAAGGGTCATACTTTTTAGATGATTCCTTATTGCTTTTTAAGCATAGCTTAGTGGATCCACTTAGTTGAGGATGTCCTACACTCCGGCAGGGTATATGACAGTTCTAGCAGCGTAGGCGAGACGTTGTATCATCACGTAGCTCATAGTGATGGTTGTCGGTAGAGAATCTCCCAAATAGAGTTAATATTGTATTTTTTTATTATATCACTTAATATGTTGAGTTCAGAGATGAGTACGTATTTGTGTAAAGTTTTAATGATTTCACTTCTTTATTTATTTACATCCAGTTGAGTTTATAGCTATATCTATTGCAGTCCTGTCATTCAGTTATTTGTTATTCAGCTTTATTACATACTCGTACATTCAATGTACTGATGTCATTCGACCTGCATCTTTTAATGATGCAGATACAGGTTCTTAGGATCCTCAATAAGAGTCTGTTGAGATCATTTCATCAGCTTTTGAGTAAGACCTCCCTGCATTTGGAGGACTCCAGTTTTTACAAGTTGTTAGTAATAGTTCCCTTGAGGAGTCGTGGGTCATGTCCCTACACTCATCTTTGTATAGTATAGGCTTCATAGATAGACAGTTTTGGAGAGTCTTTCAGTTTCAGATTTTCTATTTAAAACTTATGTTTCATACTTAGTATATTCAACAAAGTTTTGAGATTCTATAAACTGTTTTTAAACGTTTCTTTCTGTAACGACCCGAACCGTCGTTAATTAGAAAACGAAAAATGTCAGGAAAACTGGGCCCCTCAACCCGCAGAGTGGGCCAGATACCGCTAGGGCGGCGATGCTCTAGCGGGATAAGTGGCCGCCAGAGCGGGATGGGCGAGAAAGAATGTAAATAACGTTAAGTCTGATTTTCTTCTTTTTCCAAAAACACCAAAAGAGGTGAGAATCACCCCAGAAACCCTCAAAAGGCTGCTCTAGGCTTGGTAAGGAAGGAGAAAAAGAATTATAGCGTTAGGAGGTCGATAGACTGTGAAATTCCGATCAAGATTCACCGTTCCGTCGTTCGAAAAACTAGGTTTCGAGCTACAATCCCTCTGCGAATGCTGGGTTCCCAGGTAGGCTAGGTTTATTAATTGAGTAGTTATAAATCCGTTATTCACTACGTAGTATATTGGAACTTGACGGTAGAATTCATGCGTAGGCTTTTGTTCACTGAAAAAAGATGATTGTACTTGTATCATAGGTGTTACATCAGACGTATACCGAAGGAGGAAGCCTTAGTCGATGAACTAGGGCTAAGTGATGGTTTGATTTCATGTTTGTGTGATGTATGTTAGTATTTGTTTCATAGTAATGCATGTATGTATGCGAATGTTGCACTATTGATCACACCTAATGTAAATGAGTATGAATGAATGATTGTAAGCCATGAATCAACACTTGATTGTATGATTATGAGAATGTACATTGTGATTGTGATTGTGGCATATTGAATGGATCGAGTGTCACGTTCCGACATACTAACTGGGATCGGATGTCACGTACCGACATATATATATTGGAACAGGTGTCACGATCCGACACACTAACTTGGATCGGATGTCACGATCCGGCACACTAACAGTTTGGGTATGGGTTCCATGAGAGGACCATTGACTTGTCATATATGCTTATTAGTAAGAATGTGAAATTGTACATTGCTCCTAAATGATAACTGGATTATGCATTATATATGGATATACGTGTGGGTTGCGTTGTTGTAAGTTAACTGGGTTTATCTGTTGTGTAATGAATTGTGAATGGTTAGGCCCAAATCGGGATATGATATGATAAGTGGAGACCAAGGGTCTAGGTGTCACTATTTGTACCTTAGAGAGGTGGTAAGGTGAATTGTCGTGGAGGATCGGGGTGGCTTTACGTGTAAATATCGAATAATAAGTATTACCCGGATAGGGAATTAGTATTGAAACGGTTAATAGGCTTGTAGAAAGTACTATGGAGTCATGAGTGGAGTGGTGATGTGGAAGACGTAAGGGCGTGTCGTGAGTGGTTGGTCGGATTGGTAGTAGTTATATTCGGGATCTCCTTCGAGAGACAGCATGGTTAAGTTATGATCAAGAACGGAACGAGTAAGGGGTTAGAGTCAAGTGTACTAGTATGATTTAAGTATCCGGAAATGGACAGGACAGGAAAATATAAAGGTAGAGGAATGAATAGTCTTATTGCATGTTTTCGCTGTCGATTTCTTATATTATGCGGTAGGTATTTGGGTGACCGATGATGCCTACCAGTACGTGTGGTTTTGTACTGATACTACTCTTGCTATGCCTTTTTGGCATAGTCTGGATAGGTGAGGACGAAGATAATCTCCAACAGCTTCTATGTTTCCTTCCATGTGGTGGAAGCTGTGTCTTTTGTTACTTAGTTCGTATCTTGTAATCTTAGAAGCTCTTGTACCCGTTTAGACTAGATTCCTGGGGTGTTAATTACTTTACAAGTCTTAACTCGAATTGTTTTAAACTCTTATTTTATGAAAATCTCCATGAATTTATTTCTATCTTAGTTTTCTTAATCTTCCGCATGTTTTTCACTGTTTGGGAATTAAGGGTTCTCCTACTTAGGTGTTAGAGTAGGTGCCCGCACGGTCCGGTGGGTTGGGTCGTGACACTTTCAATTTGATGCTTATGTATGCTTGAGTTAGTCTTCCGCTTGTAGTCAGCCAGGATAAGGGTTCGCTTGGGGGCCAACAATGGTTCTCGAGTGCCGCCCACGTCCAGGGTGTAGGCTCGGGTCGTGACATATACATATACAATCCGCCTCTCTGCCCTCTCTCACTCGCCTCTCTCCTCCCTATCCTAATTTCGCTCGCCTCTCTCCTCCCTCTAACATGTCGCTATGAATCGTAATTAGCAAACTATAGTTATGAAGCATAACTAAATTATTTTTGAGTGGCTATATGCGAAAATTCCCCAAATAAAGAGTTCCAAAATTAAAAAAAAAATAGTCCAAGGATAAAATTTTGGTATCTTATTTGATTGTCAAGTTTGGAATGACTTATCCTACCATTTACACCATAGTGATAGGATAAGTTATCGGATATACATAGTGGGATAAGTTATTCCAGAATAATTAATCCTGAGCTGACTTATTCTCAACCAAATGACCCCTTAGGAATAGAAAGGTTATGACACTCGCCAAATTTATTTATTTATTAAAAAAGGTTTATAGAAATGCAAGAGTAACTTAATAACTATTAATACTGCTAATATTTTTTATACTAAAATTGTGGTATCAAAAAATCTAATTACAATATGATAATTTCATATCTATTGTACCATGTCTATCCATAGGCTGAAGAAGGGAGATTTTCATTTTTATTTTTATTTTTTCAACATCCGAATGAATATAACAAAAAACTTATTAACATTAAATCATTATCATTATTTTATTAAAAAAATAAACGAAACACTATGCTTGCTAGTGACGATAGAGATAGTTTATAGTTGTGGTAATAGTTGTTAGTGACTAGTAATGATGGTGGTGATAGTTATGATGGTGTAAGTGGCGATTGATAATAATGTTGATGGTTGTAATGATGAAAATTGATTGATGTTAGTAGTTGATGGAGGTGCATGGCTGAATAATGTGTGGTAGTTGATGATGCATTTATCGTAGTTGGTGGCGGTGCTAGTTAGGATGATGGAGTGATTGGTAGTAGAAATTGACCACAGTGATGATAGTGGCTAATAGTAGTAGTGGTGGAGGTGGCAATGGTGATAGTGATGACCGAAAAATGTATGATGGTAATTGACGACGATGCTAGTTGTGATGACAGAGTTTGTTGGTAGTAGAAATTAACAGTAATGAGTGGTAGTGGAGGTGACGATGGCTACAAAGGGAGGACATAGATATTCATAATAATAGAGGAGGTAAGTGTGATAGCAAACTACAGTAGTGGCTAGAAACAATGGTGGCTATGATAACATAAATGGTTGGTAATAGACGACGGTAATGGTGGTTGACAATTATGGTTATGGTGATTATGATGACAAGGGTAGTTAGTAGTGGTGACCGATGATTGTGGATAAAATGGTGGTGAATATTATCCACACAAGAATACCTCTTAATGATATTAAGACTCTGTTTTAGATCTTAATGATTTAGACCTAGGGGTGTACATGGTCGGGTTGGTTCGGGTTTTTCAAATATCAAACCAAACCATTTGTGTTGGATTTTTAAATTTATAAACCAAACCAAACCAATAAAACTCGGGTTTTTCAACCTCGGGTTTTTTTGGATTTTTTCGATAAAGTATTCATACAAACATATAATTTACTTGTATTTCAAATATTTCTTTAGTCCTACCAAAATACAACTATCTAAGGTGTTTCTTAAAAAAATAACACAAAATATGATATAATTAATGACACTAAAATATCCAACAAAAATAATAATAATGAAATCGCGTAAAACAAATATTGCAAATTAACATGTCATAATGAAAATGATCATAATTTAAAAGTACTAAATCATGCTAAAATAAGTTTAATAAGTATAGTTAAATGACTAAATATTAAAGGAAATTAAAATTAGATTATGTATTTTAATTGTGTAAACCAATGTAAAACTAAAGAACAAATATTCAATATTATTGTCATTCTTAGTGTTGAATTGATTTTCTTTTTGCATTAGTATTAATTTGATTTTGATTTAAGCTTTATTATAATTACCAACATCTGTGAACTATAATCTTTATTGGACCATTCAGAATTCTAAGTTTCAAACTTGAAATAATATATTAAAAGATAAAAACTATGAAAAAGTATAAGAAATATTTAAATATTATATCAAAGTAAATATTTTTATGTATAAAATAAAATTATATATATAATGTCGGGTTGGTTTGGTCTCCGGTTGTTTTTTTTTAGTTAAAATCAAACCAACACAAATATAGTCGGGTTTTTTTTTTCAATACCAAACCAAGTCAAACCAAACCACTAGTCGGATTTTTTTTCTGATTTGGTTCGATTTTCGGTTCGATTTTGTACACCTCTATTTAGACCTATTAAGTACTTAAATTTTAAAGAAAACAAATGCACTTAATGGTATAATGTCTGAACCATTCAAATTCAAATCTCTATTAAGTGCAGATAAATGAGGCTCATATCTCTTTATACAAATTGTTTGCCTCTATATTCATGTGATGCCAAATCTCACTCACATCAACTATAAGTGAAGAAAAACACACCTCGGGAGGTGTGTAGCCTAGTGCTTAATGAAGTGATAAAAGAATCTAAGGTTTAAGGTTCAAATCTTGAAAAAAATAATAATAGATAATTCTTCTCATTTGTCCTAGCCTTAGTGGATCCAGAAAAAAACTACAAGCGAAGAAAATCACAATCAGGAGACACAAAAATTCAAACCCAAATATACATACGCCTGGACTATTCGAAAAGGTTTAAAAATACCCCTCATTCACCTGTTGGGTTAAAAATACCCCTTCATCCACCTTTTTGGTCCATAATTACCCTTAAAACTAACAACCTTTTATTTTTTAATTATTATTATTAATTATTATGTGGCATCTTTCTATTGGATAAATTTAAATCCAACCCACCAAATTTTTTTCTACCCATTTGACCCATATCCACATTCTTTGACCCAAACCCAATTAATTTTTTTTATCAAAAATAATAGATTTGATCATCTCTTCTCTTCCCCTTAAACCTAATGACCTATTTTCTTTTTTCCTCTTTACTTATTCAACAATTTCAAGATAAAATTAATGATCAAGTCAATTAGTATTTAAATTTGAAATTGACATATTGGTATTTGAATTTGGTCATATCAATAAAACTAAAAAGCTCTTCTCGATTGTGTTTGAATTTGATCTTTCTTGTTTCTTCCTTTTGGTTTACACCCATGTGAAAAGATTCATTTTTTTAAGGGGAAGTTGCACTAGATAGCTCTTCTTAATCGTGCTTTTATGGTGGCATTGAGGTAATCTGACTTGGGTCTTGTTTCTTTCTTCCTTTTGGTTCACACCCTTTTCAAAAGATTCAATTTTTCATGGTGGAGTTGCACTAAAAGAGTTGTTCTTGATTGTGTTTTCATGATGGCATTGAGGTAACCTGAATTAGGTCTTCTTATTTCTTCCTTTTGGTTCACACCCTTTTCAAACGATTCAATTTTTCATAGTGGAGTTACACTAAAAAGCTCTATTTGACTGTATTTTAATGGTGGCATTGACCAAATTCAAACACAATCAAGAAGAGCTTTTTAGTTCTAATTGGTATTAAATTCACTAGTTCTTGGTTGATCACTGATATGAATATATGCATTATTTTAGTTATCATTGATTGAGGTTGTATATGGTGATAAGAAAGAAAATAGGTTATTAGGTTTGAAGGGAAGAGAAGAGATGATCAGATCTTTTAATGTTGATGAATTTTTTAATTTGGTTTGGATCAAAGAATGTGGATATGGGTCAAATGGGTAGAAAAAATTTTGGTGGATTGAAATTTAAATTTATCCAATAGAAAGATGCCACATAATAATTAATAATAATAATTAAAAAATAAAAGATCGTTAGTTTTAAAGGTAATTGTGGACCAAAAAGGTGGATGGAGGGGTATTTTTAACCCAATAGGTGAATGAGGGGTATTTTTAAACCTTTTCGAATAGTCCAAGGGTATTTTTAGCCCTTTTCCGATAAAAAAATGATGTGATTTAAACATATATTCTTATATACATATAAAATAACATAGAGATTTCCTATATATATTGTGAAGCTATTAGTTATGCAGAATTCTATACCGAAAATCATACTCCTATATATAATAACTTAAAGTTATATCATTTAAATTGCAAAAAAGCATACTATAGAGCAAAGATTTACGCAGTTATTGTGTGCTTGTTTTGTACACAAGCACAACAGCATCTGAAGCTGCTTGGCGTACTAACTTTATGATGGATGCCAGACCCAACAACCCCCTCTTAGTATAAAATCTGTCCTGATATATGTTTCCGAATTAACAGCATCGTAAGCAGCAATAAATCTTGCCAACTAACCTGGAAATTTTAAAAATAAACTCTATACTCAATCCTTCCCATCCTTAGTTCATGGTGGCAACTTATATGTGCATCCCTTGGTTGTCAGCCCCTGTATACAACTCCTTAGTTGTTTCCGAACTATGAAATGAACATGGCTGAACTGCAGTAACAACCTTGATTCCAGCGAACAACAATCTTACTTGACCATTAACGGATAAAAAGACTCGTCATGCATCATCAGAGTGTAGAAAGTACAATAAAGAATACACAGACTACAAGAAAATACAACATTTTTTCGGAAAATGGACCTGCTTACATAATGAACAAGACCAAGAGCACAGGAAGAAGCCAAATCTGTATCATCTATGATATTTTAGACATAAACACAATGCTGCACTACACAATTTAAGGAAGGAGAAACAGGAGAAGCCAAGTTCAACTTCGTGTTAAAATACGTTCTTTAGACGAAAGGAAACGTATAACCAAATTTTATCACAAATTTGCCAAGTTTTAGAACAGTTCCTTCTCTCGTTTTCTCAGCTTCTACGGCAACAGTAAGAATATGAAAGTAAAGCATTGTACTTGTATAAACATCCATATACATGTATAGCTGTGAAACGAGCAAGGGATTTCTCATTTAGGCCAGTGGTACCAATCCAACTGAAGACAATGTGGGGGTATTCAGGAATATCCATGTATGTGAAATAAATTGAAATCAAGGAGAAGCCAGTACCTTGCAAAGTGTGTCTTGGAATGAAGACCTGTATGTTCAATGATCATGGGTGAATAATCTCCTTGAACCAGTAGCTGCTTACTGTTCTTAATAGTTGTCCGTAAAATTCTCTAATCAATTTTTCCGAATTATAAACTTATAGACAACTGTTTATAATAAATCCCTGATAAAATCAAGGTTCAAAGTATCACGGACAAGAAGGAACAGTCCAACAATTATCACAAACATGATTCCAGATGACATTATCCCTTGCTCTACTTCTAAAGGAAGTTTTTTTCCACCTCTAGCTGCTTCTACGAGAATCAAAGCCAAAGTACCCCCATCCAAAGCTGGCAGAGGAAGAAGATTTATCACAGCAAGGTTGATATTCAGGACAGCAGCAAATTGATAAAGACCATCAACGTTTGATTTCGCAACTTCTGCACCAACAGCTATGATGGCAACAGGACCTGATACCTTACTAGCCGTTTGTGAGAAGTTCATAAACGTCTGTTTCAAGCTGTCCAATACATTGTATGTAAGACCCCAGAACTCTCTCCCTGAGAAGCTAAATGCCTCAAGTATATTCTTTGGCTGAACTTTCGAAATCTTAAAATTCGGTGACAGTTGAACTCCAATCCTACCCGTACCATCCGAATTCTCATCAGGTGTAACTCTAACATCAACACTCCCTCCTCCTCTCTCTATTTTCAGCAACACATTTCTCTTCGGACTTTTCTTGATGACATCAACAACCTCAGAAACCAAACTAGGCCCATTTTCCCCTAAATCAATTCCATTAACACCTAAAATTACATCACCAGGAAGCAATCCATCTCTAGATGCAGCTGAAAAAGGCCTAACATCAGGCACAAGAACCCCAGGGAAGGATTCTTGCACAGGCAATCCAACTAACAACACTTGTGTAAATATTATCACATAAGCAAAGATTATATTAGCTATTACCCCAGCTGAAATAACAATAACCCTATCAAATATAGGCCTATTTTTAAGCAAATTCTTGTCATCAGGAGGAATATCACTATCAGGATCATTATCAGGAAAACCCACAAACCCACCAAGAGGAAATGCTCTAAGTGAATACTCAACATTTTTAGCATTAAATTTAGCTAAAATTGGACCAAACCCAACAGCAAATTTACTTACATGAATACCCTGAAGATAAGCAGCAAGAAAATGACCACTTTCATGAACTACAATAATAGCTGTTAAAACACCAACTGCTTCCAAAACTGACTGTGTACTCTCAAAATTACTACCAAAATCAAATCCAGGAATTACCCAACTCCTGAAATCTCTCCTTCTACCAAGCGGGTATCTGTTCTTTTCATGTAAAAACTGATTCTTGGAATGAAAAGTTGAAGAGGAAGAGGAAGATAAAGATTTTGACAGGTGAGTTTTGGTCAATCTTTTGGAATTAATGAATCTTGAGAGGGAGAGAGAACAAGAAGAAGGAGAAAGATTTATAATCATTTTTTTTTGTGATGATTTTGGTGAGATTTGAAAGAGGTTAATATGAAGTTTGAGGGGTTTTTGGTTAATAAGGGGATAAAGAAGATGGGGATGTGAGAATGGATAATTCACAAATTTGGATCTGTGGAGGGGAAGTGTGTGATCTGCTTACACCACAACTTTCTTTTCTTTTTTTTTCTCTTCTTGGGCTCTGTTTATGCACAACAGTGGTCAAGAAGAAATTTCCTTGTGAAAATACATACTTTCTCGTCGAGTTCCATATATCTCAATTTATGTGATATTTTTTGGTTTATTTTTATTTGTTCACTATACTAAAAAATAGTCATTTAATAATATTCACTCAGTTTGAAAAATCAAAAGATAATTTACATTTTTGTATCTATTTTATTGTTATTATTAAATATTATTCACTATCTAATAGGGGTGGGTGTATATGCCCGAAAATCGAGAAATCGAACTGAACCGAACTAATTCAGTTCTTCGATTTCAGTTCGATATCGATATTATTCTTTTAAAAGACTGATTCATCGGTTCGGTGTAAAGGTCTCAAAACTTCAGTACATCAAAGAATCGATTTTTTTTTAAAAAGATTTAATAAATATCATCTGCTAGGCCAACTTCTTGTCAGTAAGCGAGTACAACGACTACAACCAAGAATAAAAAAAATAGCATCCTCTCCCGCAAATAGTCCAATATATATATATATATATATATATATATATATATATATATGGTCATTTCTTTAACTAAAAACAAAAGTTTAACTTACAATTAAATCATTCATGAACAAATCAAAGTAGTAATAAATTTACAATTCAATAGTTAGCTTCAAATATTAATTTTCAAGAGGAATCCAAATATATTTTTATCAATGTACGTTATGTAAAGGAACTCGTCTTCATCCTTCTTTTACTCGAAAATTGTAGGCACAATGTTCTTGACAAATATAGTATTTTAGTTAGCACAATAAATGTTCCATAACAAGACACATCATCTTTTTGTCACGCCCCGAGCCTGCACCCTAGATGTGACCGACACTCGAGAACCATTTCTGACCCCAACCCTTGGCCTGACTCAATACTCAGCAGAAGACTTACTCAACAATAACAAAACTTTAAAAGTAAAGTTTCAACTCAATGTCTCAAAATAGATACTCAAAATATTTTGTGTAAAACATTCACTGGCCAAAAGAGGCAACTCAAGTCTCAAACATCAACAATGGAAATGAAAAAGACTCATTAACTACTATTGTCCATCTATGAAGCCTCTAATACTATGAGGGATGCCGGGACAAGACCCCCGTTCATCCTAACAAAACTGAAATAACGAAAATAAATACGGGATCCTCCGGAAGCAAGGAGGCTCACTGTAATACCTCAGAAATTTTTTGAGCTAAGACTCGAACCATCCTTCATTGCGAGTAGTATTTTACCGAGAAATTTAAAATTTGTTGAGTGTTAAGGTCACTAGATGTAGCATGTCACGACCCGAGCCTACACCCTGGACGTGGCCGGCACTCGAGAACCATTGCTGGTCCCCAAGCGAACCCTCATCCTGGCTGACTACAAGCGGAAGACTAACTCAAGCATACAAAATCTTAAAAACTGAATAAAAATAATATATTCAACT
>JAJONR010002459.1:0-85398 GCA_029582245.1 Solanum etuberosum | reverse complement strand
CAATGTACATAAATCTTAATGAATACATAAAAACTCAAAATGAAGAATATTTAGAATATATGACAAATTGTATCGAAGAATTAAAAAGACTTAATAAACTAAAAATAGAAACCTATTCAAAAACTTTCTCATAAAATGATAAACCAAGAAAATCTAGAACAATGGATAGAAATAAAAAAGGACGTAGACAGGCTACAAGATCTAATAAAATTAGACCTAGATTTATACTCAAACACCCAAGATATAAGACACTTAAGAACTATGATAAATGATATAAATGAAATAATCCGCAAAATTATCATAGAACAAGAACTTTACCAAAAAACTTTTAATCAAATATGATAAAATCATGTCTAGTAGATCCTTACCTATGAATGTGTTGCACACCACATTTATAATTGAAGGGCTACTTGGACATTTAGGAAATGTGATATTCCATAATCTAATCCATGTGATAGAGCTAAGTTAATAAGTCTGTTCTCACTCATATTATGAACAATGCCATCCAGATTAGGGCTCTCATAGTTAAGGTCAAAGGTGGCCAAAAGGCCAACTGTAGAATCATCCAAGTGGAAAGTTTTAGAGGAAGATTATTATCAAAATTTATAGAGAGGTTTGCAAAGGTTTTTGTGTTACTTACATCAACAACTACATTTGTACCACTTATATTATCTTTAAGCGACATGTAACAAGGTCATTCTTATGTTTTATCGATGGCTGCAACATTTACTAATACAACTTCTTAGGAGGATGTGACCGGTTCTTGAGTCTTAGATTTCTTGTACATGGCTCCTCCAGTGGTAATAGGATCGAATCTTATAGAGGCCATTTATTACCATGTAATTATTAGAAATAGAATATTTAGGGTTATGCATGTATTGGAAATAGTTGTTGATTTAGCTTTGTATTAGTTAAAAGATGTGGTAGAAGCATAGTCTGATAGGTAAATATACCAACAGTGGTATTGGCTATAGAGATATTTTTAGTTGACGGATGGGGCTCAATGATTACTCATCCTCCTGGGTATAGCTGGAATTATAACATAGGTGCTTATGAACACGCTAGTTAGGTTAATGTGTGATCCTTATGGTTAGTAAACTGACAAGATAAGTGTTTCAATTGTTTCATATGAACCATATGTATTTCTTTCCCTTCTGGGATTTATGTTTTGGTTATAGAATAGAATGCAACGAAAATATGCTCTATTAGAATATTAAGAATAAAGAAAGACGTAGCATTAATTAATCACTAGCAGAAGGGTAATTGGTTATATAGGAAATGAAGGAGGACAATATTTGAATACCCATAAAATGGAAGGATCAGCTTGGTGAAGTTCCCTGATAGTACAAGAAAATGACGTATATGAGTGTTAAAGGAATAGGTGACATAGGTTATGTCCTTATTATAGAGGATTCTTATTAGGCATGTGATGTGAAAGAAAAGAAAAGAGAGATAGAGAGATATTGATCTTGGATCCTAATCAGTTGAAAAGGTGCACCAGAAGAACTTCCTAAACAATTATTTTTATACTTTAGTTAGACAGAGAAATTATTTTATTATTGATGTGAATTTTAGTACCTAATCTTAATTTCTACAAGAACGAAGAGGGAAATCAAAAGATTGTGTTGATAGAAGATACATTGACAAATGTAGCACCCTGGGATGCCGCTTCATCACGTATATAAAATAAATATGGGCAATTATGCATGTGTATGAACCCAACTAAATAAAGTTGCAATTATAGGTCGACAAAAGGAGAGGATAGTTGATCATATGACAATTGTTCTTATTTGGTTCTTTTGTATGGAAAAGGGTTGGAGCATAGTCACTTGTTATACTGTTACAACAAATCCATTAGCATAGACATACATAACTTGTTGAGCCAAAGTGGCTAACCCTGATGTGCTATAAAATCACGATATGAGTTTGCATGTACTTGATATTATGTGTAATTGGTAACGTGTAAAGGATCATTGATTATGATGCCCTCAAGATTCATTTACTTATCTAAAACTTAATAAGATATCAATCATCAAGTGTGATTATGTATTTTCAGCCAATAACAAAGACATAATTAGTCCCAGTCCCCCATTATTATAGAAGATTATAGGGGAATATTCCTACCCTTGTCCCAATGTTTGGATATACTTAGAAAGTTGCCCAGTTCTAATGGTCGGAACACTTGTGAGGAAAATTCTCAATAGCTAAAAGACAACATGGAAAATCAATTGCATATGTTTTGAGGTGAATAAATAAAAACAACTGAAACTACTCCCATGAATTAGATCTAGTAGTATGCTTGCACTTAAGATATGGTGGAGTGTTTTTTATAGGATATTTCCTAGTTTCAAAGGTTCTGGTTGCTATATAATTGCAAACGTTTTCTGTCCTATAACTTATCTATTTGCAGGTCATAGGCCCTTTGTGTATCCTTTCCACACAAGCTATATATATCGTAGAACACTTGCACGTAGATGTTATCTATTTTATAAAATACTGGCTTATTGCTATACATTTTATCGAATGTTTCCTTATTTCGCCAATGATTTGCAATAAATCACTTGTCCATATTTTATATGCATTGTAATTAAAGGCTCATATGCTATAGGCATTATAAATTACTTGCTCATGGGTTATACGTACCACAAGTCACTTGTCTACATGCCATATGCTTCATAGACCATCTACCAATATGTCAAATGCATCATAGCCTACTTGTTTAAGCATTAGAGGCCCCCAAAGTTTGTTTGTCCATGTGTCACATACTTGCTCATATTTCATAAAATATATTTATTCATGTGATGGTCCAACTGTTCATGTGATTTATAACTGCATCTCTTATCATCCACTTGCTCATGTACTAATTTCTGAAATTCATCTTTCCACGTGCTAAATGTCTTATTGTTCACTTTCTCACATGCTATCTTGTTCACATGCTCATATATTATAAGATTTTACAACATATGTCCCTATAACTCAAATTTCTATCTTATGTCTCTTATGTACACTTATTTGTATGCTAAATGCACTTCTTTATGGCTCATAGTTCATATACTGGTATTTTTCTATGCCCACTTGCCTATGTGTCATAGGCTTTATGCGACTTATTTGTTAATATGTTACACACTTTTGTACTTATTAACAAGTACTAAATATGTTGGGATAAAGTTTCCCCATATCATGATTAATTTAGGATTTTGTGAGAAAAGGTTAGGCACCTAGTAAATTTTAGAATAGCCCTTTTCTGTAGAAAATGACTAAGGAAAGTTACTATGTTCAGATGCAGCCTCCGTTAGAAAGTGAAGTAGTAAGAGTATTGACATAGCCACTTGGAAATTTGAGGGATCTATTAAGTTTAAGTATGTATAATTGATCAAAGAACCTATATTATGTGCCTACACAAGAGAAAAGACATAAAGTCACCACTTAAGTTGTCTCATATTTACATAAAGACACCTTAACTTTGGAAGTGTCCTATAACCCCATAAAACTTTTTAATATATTTGTAAATGGGCCATTTTGACCCATTTCCTTGTCTGGGTTGTTACCACGCACATGAGGCGCGTGATGCAGTGTTTTTACTGCCATTAACCAGTTTAAAAGTGCCACGTATCACTTTATTTCTTTATTATTAATTATTTAATTATTTTACATCATCTTTCCCAAATTTAAACTCAAAAGAGCCATTGGTAGCCCTAAATTCACAATTTTATCTTTTTCCAAAGCATGATCAACGTTGGTACTCTCTCTTTGACGAATTCATCATCTTCCCAAAGCACAATAAGGTAGGAATTCATTTTATCTTTTAATTTCCATCGATTCCAACACTCTTTACACTATAATAATCCCTAAAATCATAATAATAAAAAAAAATAAGATCTTTATCATATAATGTAGAGCCCTAACATGTTAGACCTTCAATTCCTTGTCCCTCCAAGAATCTTCACCAAGAAACATCAACAACGAGATTATCAACACCAAGAGAAAATGAGAAGACTTTTCTATATTTTGTGATTTTAGGGAAAGTTGAGAAATAACAAAAGAAAGGAGAAGATTTTTCTTGAAAAGAATAGGGTCGGGTAGGGTTGAATGAATATTACAGGAGTGAGCATCACGGGTGACAACACAGACGAGGGAATGGGTCAAAATGGCCCATTTACGAAGATATTAAAAAGTTTTGTGGGGTGATAGGACACTTCCAAAGTTAAGGTGTCTTTATACAAATACGAGACAACTTTAGTGGTGACTTTATGTCTTTTCTCACCTACACAATTATAAGTTCCATATGCATCTATTCACTTGTTCATAGGTTTGTTTCTCATAAATTCACTTGTTCTAATACTTGTTATTACAGTATTCCAAGTATTTGATAGGTCAATGTATAAAAGGAGAAAACGATAAGTTATATTGTACAAAATTGTTTCACTTGATTATATGTGGCCAAAAGGAGCCTTAATTGACATTTGATTATTTCATGTGTTATATCTTCTACAACGCCCTATGAGTCTTGCCCATATGTGCTTTTCGTCAGCTGATATGTTTTGGGTAGTTTGATTTACAAAGGAAGTTTTAAAAAATACATACAGTTGACCATGTTTTGAGAAACACCTCTCATTTGAGGATGAATGATCCAAAGAGAGGCGTGATATAATACCCCGTACCTTCCAACAATTATACAACTAAGTGAACATGAAAAATTATTTGAAATCGAGATAGTAAAATGTGGTATTTGATGTTAAAGTCATAAGTGGTCAAGTGTGTATTAGTGTTAAGGTGTTCTAAAGAAACTAAGATATGAAAAATGGTGTAAAATAAGTGAGGTGCTTGCTTGACTAAATTAAGCTAGTAGGTGACAAGTAGGTGCATCACCTACTTAAGGTATATGGACCAAGTTAAAAGGACCAACTAGGTGAACCATCTAATTTGACTAATCGGCCATATGGAGTCCTACATTAAATGATCAGTTTGAGGCCAAAATTAAGTGAAAGAAAAGGAAACAAAAGAAATGAGAAGAATGGCACTCCAAGGCCCAGGCTGTCAAGGCCCACAAGAAATAATTAAAATGGAAAAGTAGGTGCATCACCTACTTAAATGTGTGGCCTATTAATGACACATGGTGGCTGCAAATGAAGTACAAGAAAGTTGGCAAAAGAGAACCTATTAAGGCTAAAATTCAGATACAAATATCTCATTTTTCTCTCATACAAATTTTAAGCTCTCAATCTCATGTATTTCTCTCTCTCAAGATGACAGCCACCCAACATTCTCACTAGGGTTCTAAGTGTTTTTCATCTTGTTTCTTCCAAAGCAGCCACAAGATCACCTTCTCTCCTGCATGGCTTCAAGTATATATTAGAGAGTTCTTCAAGGGGAGTAAAATAGAGATAGCTATATATGTTGGCAGCAAAGGTCATGTCACTCTCTTCCAAAGATTAAGGTAAAACCTCCATGCTATAGGCTGAGGTTCTTTTCCCCATTTTCGCGTGATGTGCTGATTTTCCTCTTCTATTTTATGGCTTAGAAAAGTTTAAAAAATCACTAATTGAAGGGGAATAACAGATTAACATAGCCTAGGTAAGGTGCTGCCACAACCTCTAATTATTAGTTTATTTGAGAATTCTACACATACTTGTTTATTGGAACTCGTGGAATAGTGATTGAAAGCCATGAATTCAAGTCTTTTGGTTATTTTGGTATGTTGAGGATTGTTATTGTATTGATTTGTTTATGGGAGGTCATGGATGTAGTTAGAGAATGATTGGGGAAAGCTGTTAGGGGGCAGATTTATAAGTTGTGGTGATACACCATTAAAATTAATGTTTTTGTAAGCTCACTGTCTGTCCCATGTTAGGTATTGTTATATATATTATGAAGAGTTTGGAGTGCCGACAAACCTCATGGGAAGGTCATTTCATGTAAATAACTATAATGGACAGAATGTGTGAAAGAACATGCTTAATGAGAAGGATTATGGGCTTACTGCTTGACTACTACTTTGACGAGTTGAAATATCCCGAGTTAGTTGGTTAGTTGCTAATATTAGTCTTATTACTTGATATATGTTGTAGATGAAGATTATCACATTAAAGGACAGGTTGGAACTTCATAAGCTATATAAATTGGGAATTGAGGTATGTAAGGCTATTTGATTCTATATTTTATGGCATGAAGTCCTATATTTTTTGTACCAACCAAGTGAGATCTCTAAGTGATCCTCATGGTAAAAGATATAATGTGATGGTGTACAATCTCCAATGTAGCTAATGATCTTCCTCATACCGTCCATGGTTTCGAAAATGTGTTATACTACTTCTATACGTGTTTATTATCCAATATTGGTGTGTTTATACTTCCAAGTATTATTATGACAAAGGTACTCTAAATAGTAAATTTTGTTAGTTATCCACCAAGTTAAATGAGGTTCACTAAGGACATCATTGCAGTTGTTCAGGTATTTTTTGGAGGACAAGATTTACCTAGATTCGTTAATCATACAAATCTAGTTCTACTTCCAAAAAAGGACCAAATCAACAGTTCCTCAGATTTTAGACCCATTAGTCTTACTAACTTTATTAATAAAGTGATCTCTAGAATCTTACATGAAAGACTGGTTGGTCTACTTCCTAGCCTTATTTCTACTAATTAGACCGGTTTTGTAAAAGGCAGGAGTATTGTGGAGAATATCCTACTAACTCAAGAAATTATTCGAGATATAAGAATGAGGACTAAAACTGCAAATGTTTTGATTAAATTGGATATGACAAATACCTATGACAGGTTGTCTTGGTTGTTTATTACCAAGGTACTAAGAAAATTTTGTTTTAATGAAGTGCTAATAGATATGGTGTATAGACTTTTGGACAACAATTGGACACAGATATAGTATATCAATAAAACTTTAAAATTATATTACATCTTATTTTCTCTTCTTGTCACTAAAAGCATCAAGAATATCTTTAAACTTCTTATCAACATGTACTTTCAACCCATCAATTTTTTTGTTCAATTATGCATCAATAGGTGGTTTTCCATCGCCAACACTACTTTGGCCAACATTAGACTTTATCGCTTGTGTGTAAAAAAATTGATCACTTAAATGCTAACTTTGATCAGTAGCAGGGGCTACTTTCAAACGCAAAATCAGCCAAATCAAATAAAACCTTTTCATTCTCAGTTGGTAGAATGCTATTCACCTACAAATTTAAAATGAATTAACACATTACAAAAGGATAAATGAAATAATAAGTTAAAATTAATAAATAAATAAAAATACAGATACCTCATCAGGTGATCAGACAAATATGCACAAACAAACATAATCATGCCCTAACTATTCGTGCATTATCCAATTCAAAATTCTAGACCCTTCTGATCGTGTATGTTCAACAAATAGATCATTCAATGCGGGGAAACACTCGTAAAACTAAATTTATAAAGCTAAAAAAAATTCACCGAGTCTATAATGTTCAAACTTTTTGTTAAATTTTTTAAAAGACAATTCAAGAGTCGTGTTGAATACATCAATTCCCCAAGCATATGAATTAAAGTTTCAACTCTCAACCAAATCAAAGTACGACATGTCAAGTAGTTTAGTCTTCACCATGGAGAATAAAAATGTGTTCATAAAAATGGAATAGTAATCTTCACCACATCAGCATCAAACTTGAACTTTTCAACATGAAAGACACGATCAAGTGTTGTATGTCACGGCCCAAAAACGGACGTGATGACACTTGTCTATTCCCAGCAAGACAAGTCAGTCAGAACCTAACGACCGAAAGAAATGTGTAAAATAGTAAGACAAGAACAAGATGAAGAGGAAAACTTATTCTTCTATTAAAACCCCTAAAATTTGGTTGTCATGTGTACAAGCCACTAAATACATAAAGTGTGAAATTAAGAAAAAAGTACAAGTCTCAATATTTATTTCTCAAATAGAACAAAGTACAAAGAAAACGAAAAAGAGGGTCCGCCGAAGTGACAAACAGCTACCTCTCTAAATCCTTGACAAGCCTCTAAATAAGAAGAAGGAGAAAGAGATCACACGGGTCCGGTCTCGGAAACTACACAAGTGTAGAAGCAAGGGGTGAGTACCAACAACACGGTACCCAGCAAGAAACCTAATAAACAAGGCATCTAGCTAGAAATTAAATACCCCTTACATTCCAACCAATCCTCCTCATACTACAACCTGCATGGAAATTAGCCCAACCTAACAGTTCTACAATACACGGCTCACAAGACCCAATATTCACAATTCAATAGTCACAAATCAATAATCAAACGAATCAAGTAAGTCAATCTCAAAGTCAAGTAGATTAGTTACACGACACAAGTACATCAATCACAATTAAAAAGTAAATCACACATAAGCATCAAATGCATCAAGTCACAATGATCATCCTCTTGCCGAAACCATTTCCCATCGGCTTTATATCAATCATTTCCCATCATCTTTACAACACTTGCCGGAAATGACTTCGGCGTAATAGTCGTCGCCAGCAAAGACATCGGCATCATAAATCATGACATGTATCATCACGGTGTTCAATAGTCAATGCACACAAGCAATATCACACCACAAGAAAGAGATAACAGTCATACAATTCAAGTCCACAATCATGCTTTCAAGCATTTCATCAATCAATCAACAAAGATCACAATAAGGCAATACACATCAACATGTTCATCACATAGCCTTTTTCATTTCAACCCTTTTTTATTCATTTAGATACATCAAGTGGAAAATTAAACCCTTCGCCTCATTCCCATTACTCCCAACACATAAGCAACGAAGGAAGTTCATGAATTCTACAGAATACAAGGTTTAGGATATCACTTGCCTTAAATAAATCAAAAATCACTCCAACGGTTGAATCTTCCCCTTCCGAATCACTTCCAAAGTCACACAAACTGTAACAACCAACTATTCACAATCACTCATTCAGAAACAACAATACCCATATCAATTATATATAGAAATGGGTCAATCAACTCAAAACCCAATTCAAAAATAAGGTTTGAATATGAAATACAAAACTTGAAAATGATGTTTAAGGCTTTAGAAATTCATTAGTGATGATCATTTCGAAAGAGGGATCAAAACCACTTCAAAATCAGTATTTTAGGTCAAAACTTAAGTTCTTGCAAAACCTTGCCATTTTCCAAATCAAATCCCAAATTATGATGTTAGAATCCATAAATAACCAAAGGAAAATGAAGGTTTAGGATCAAGAAAGCTTATCCAAATGATTTAACACAAGAATACCTTTCAGAAATTGCCTCCAAGGGTTCCCCAAGCTCAAAAATTGAAAATGGAGGTTAAACCCCAAAAATGGCATGCAAAAACCCTCTCAGGTGTCGCTTAAGTGAACAAGGTTCCTCTTAAGGGAACCAGCAAAAGTAGGGGGTCCCCCTTTTACGAACTAGGTTCCGCTTAAGCAAACCCCGCCCAAAAGGCTAGTCTCGCTTTTGCGAACCATGTTCCGTTAAAGTAAAGACTGCAACAACAGAAACATTAGCCAACACAAAAATATCGAAAGGACCGTCGGGATTCGTTCAGAACCCAGTACACACAAACCACATATGCAAATCAATTATACTTAACATTCCAGACATAATGGAACCGTCAAAACATGAATCTGAGGTCTCCTTGACCCGACATTCATAAAAATCACAATAAACTAACTCAACACCTAAAAAGGCTAAACCAAGCTCGGGATCTCTCAAAAATTAACCAAGCCCTAACCTAGGCCTAAAAAATCATCCCCCAAATTCATCAGAATTCCGATCCGAGCATCTGAACCCCGAATGTTGACCAAAGTCAACCCAAAGATAAAATTTCCACAAATTCACAACATAGGACCTCAAATCCTCAAAAAGAGTCGGAATCTGAAATCGACAACTCTCACAATTGAGATTTCACATTCCAGGGCTTATGGAATCAACGGAATTTCATTCCGACACTTGAAACTCAAAAAACCACTTTCTTAACAATATAAATCATTCAAACTCAAAACTTAACAAATTCTCAAATTTTAACTCAAAGCTCAAAATTAACTTTTCAAATTCGATCATAAAAGAGTCGAGGTCGATGTCAAGAGGGGATAAACAGTAAATTAACAAAATATTCCAAAAATGTCTGACTGGGTCATAACATTATCTACTATTAAAACCATGTTCGTCCTCGAACATAAAGAAAAAGAAAGTACCTGAAGCTTCGAAAAGCTGAGGATATCTGGCACACATTACTGACTCCGTATAGCAACCCTATCGGAAGGATGCTACTACTTAACAGGAAAGCTAATATGATACTTGTACATTTAAAAAGGATTAATCTAAGATATATCAATTATAATTCAATAGAGGAATTTATCCCAAAATAACAAGTAAAAGGTATAAAGGCTTGTCATTTAGAAATTTAGTTGATCTCAAATTTAAGCAAGACAAGAGTCCCAATTTATGGCGGAAGAATCTTTCAAAATAATTTAAACAAATACGCTAAGAAATTTTCATGTATTATCTATACTACTGCCAGACACGTTATAAATCATTAGAGACTTACGGGTACCAAAGTGTAATTGGTTCAGGCTTCATACAAACCTTCAAAATACACTGTAAATTTAATACATTACAAGACTTAGGTTTACACACACAAAACAGTAAAACATGTAGTCATACTTATTTTACAACCCATGGTGACATGATCAAATCAGCCTTCAAAATTCCGATAGGGTTGCTACAAATATCGCTAAGCATAAAGCTTAGTGGTGTAAGAACTATATGCGTGGAGCCGCTAGATTCACCAAGTTACCTTTCAAAAGTCATGGGCAGCATAATTGAAACATAATAAATAGATCAAGTAAACAATATATCAAGGGTATCAAGTTCTATATTTAAAGATCCAAGTGTCAAGAATGCTCATAGCACCATTTCCCAAGAGATCCAATACCAAGGCTCACCCAATCTATACATCATGTCGTCACACCAAGCATAAGCAGGTATCAAGAAGGACCGATGCCCTACATCAAGAAGGGTCAAAGCCCAATAATCAAGAGAACCAAGAACCATATTAAAAATGTCTTTCTAGTTCGTACTTAAAATGGACAACTTCCATACTTAAGACGAACTAAAAATCCAGAGTCAAGATGGCAAATGATATGAATCAAGAGGCAGGCCAATAGTGACAAAGTCACAGCCACAAGAAGGACAAGGTCCCAACAAGAGTGCCAGGTGATCAAACAATCCGTACAAGTGGGCGAGTTACACAAGTGTCTTTAATGTCTTAAAGGATACCAACACGACAATGCAAAGTGACAAGAGGTAACCAAGGTACCAAGATAAACTTTCAGATATACCAGCAGGTAAAACGATTACAAGTACAAGTTTATACACAAACCTCAGTGCTTAGCATAGAAACAGTCCAACACAACTTCAAGAGTTCAAACCGTAGACCAACAAACGTATCAAGGTCCTCAACTTGTTCACGAGTATATACAACCTTAAAAATAAAATTAAATAAATTTTTTAATTCCTAGTAGCTCAATAATGTTGATGTAAAACAGGATTATTGACCAAGTAAGCTTAGCCTGTACAAATACGACTATGCTCCCAAAACAGTAATTCTGGTCAGCCTAGTACCTCATGTCGCAACTTAGATTTCAAAGGAAAATGGCAAAACTGGACTGTATAGCCTTCATGAAAGATGTAGGTACATCTCTTAAGGTTAAAAATAATTAAGAATCATCGCAAAATATATTTTGTACAAAAAGATATAATCAAAACACTGACAGTTGATCATACAGGATTTCTAATTCTGAAATCTAGACAGAACTTATCCTACGTTGCGTCCCATATTTTGAATCCATAATAGCTAAATTAGAGTTTTACATAAACATAAGAGTTGTAGGTATATGAATTATATTTTCAAATGATATTTATTCACTGTAAACAAAGTTCTATAGAACGAGATATTTCAAAAGTACTAAAAACTACTCGGCTCAAAAACAAATTTCGATTACTCACCAAAAGGTAGGATGTGTCTCGACTTCCAACTAAAAGGACCAAGGTTTTCTTGTGATTTTTCGAGTAATATGTCTAGAGAAAGTTCTCCAGGTTTCTTAGAGTTAAGAAACATGAATTCTTATAGAGGAGGTGTGAAAATATATGTTATAAAAGTGATGTTTATCACTTAATAGATATAGCTGAAAGAAAAGTTGGCTGCCCAAAAGTAAAAAGGTTGGCTGCCCAAAATGTATACATATATACTTATATGTATATACCTCTCCTCCCTTTCAAGTTATAGGTAATTCTAATTCAAATTTTACGTAAATACCCCAATACAATTCCTTAAATTACGATCACAATTTATCTTATGCAAATTTGCAGATATTACAAAATTTCGAGTTCCTAAAATGAGAATAAAACATACTGAAGTAATTAAAGAATGGTGTATCAACATGCGACTCTTGGTTAGTAGTTAGGGGCGTTACACTCCGTCTCCCAAGTCACCTCACCGACTGAATGATGCTTCCACTGCACCTTCACTTAAGTAATCTCTTTGGTCCTGAGCTCCCGGACTTGCCTATCCAAGATGGCTATAGGTTCCTACTCAAAAGATAAGTTTGGACCCAACTCAACCGAATCAGGAGAAAGTACATGGACTAATCCGGTACATACTTCCAAAGCATGGAGACATGAAACACGGGATGCACACCTGACAAGCTAGGTGGCAAGGCCAACTTATAGGCCACCTCTCTCATACGACTCCAAATCTCAAAGGGTCCAATGAATCTAGGCTAAGCTTGCCCTTCTTTCCGAACCTCATAACACCCTTCATGGGTGACACTTGAAGCCAAACATGATCACCCTCCATGAACGCTAGAGCTCAGACTCTTCGATCCACATAATTCTTCTGTCAACTCTGGGCTATCAACAGTCTACCCTGGATCATACGAACCTGCTCCATAGCATCTCTAATCAAGTCTGTATCTAATGAGTCCATCTCAGTTGAATCAAACCATCCGATCGGAGATCTACATCGTCTGTCATACAATGCCTCAAAAGGGGTCATCTAAATACTGGAATGATACCTGTTGTTAAAGGAAAACTCTACTAAGAGAAAATTTTGATACCATCTAGCACCAAAATCAATCACACCAGCTCGGAGCATGTCCTTTAAAATTTGAATCGTCTGCTCGGACTGACCATCTATTTGAGGATGAAAAAATGTACTTATATCTAACCGAGTGCCCAAACCATGCTGCAATCCCTTCTAGAAATGGGAAATGAACAGGTAACCTAGATCAGAGACAATAGAAACCAGGACTCCATGTAGTCGCCTAATCTGATTGATATAAAGCTCGGCTAACTTCTCCGCCGTTACAAAAAAAGAGATACCAATCCCCTTAAAAGTTAGATGAAGTGCCTTTAGATATACCCTTTTCCCCACTCTTTATGTAATTTGTCTTGGTTTATCTCTAGCTGCATGTGTGATTATGAATACTCCCTATTTTTTCTCCCAAAAAAATGAACAGATAATACAACCACACACACCTAGCAGAAAGGAAAATAAAAGATGTTTATGTCACAAGTTGTTTATTCACAATCAAGATAACTTATACTTTTTACAGATACCCCTATTTTCTCTCCTAAATTGAGCAGGTAATAATACTATGCACACCTAGCAGAAGGGAAAATATAAAAGATAAAAAAAAAGAACACAGTCAATGTTCTCAACATAATAACAAAACTTGTATCTAGTCGAATAGTTGACGCCTATGTGATGTAGTAGCTAGCAACTATTAAATGGAGTCAGAAAATATTTTGAGTTCCAAGTTGCTTAATTCACAATTATTTTAACTGATATTTTTCTTATATATTCTCTGTTTTCTCCCCTAAAACGAGCAGGTAATAAAAATACACTATGTCTGCTTGTTTTCTCTCATAAAACAAGTAGGTAATAAGCACTGGGAGTAATCTAGCATTATCGTTTGTCAGAATTATCATCCACTAAGTAGTCATCAAGATTTCCTTGTCTCTTCAGATTTTCTTATTTCATTAATACTATATTTTTCACCATCGTAAGTATCTCATAGCTAATCTTACAAGATTGACAGATTGTTGAATATGTGAAAGAAGAGTCATAAAACGAGCAGGTAATAAAACTACACACAACTAAAAGAAAGAAAGAAAAAGATAAACTAAGTGAAGACATAGTCGATGCTCTCGACACAACAACTAAGCATGTATCTAATCGAACAGTTGATACCAATGTGATGTAGTATCTAACGACTATTAAATTGAGTCAGAACAATATTTTGGTCAGATCGATATACTCCATATTTTTTCTCCAAAAAAAGAGCAGATCGATAATACAACCACACACACATAGAAACTAAGATCTTAAAACAATAATGAGAAAAATAGTCACCTGATTCATCATTAGGTTGAACCTTAGTGCCAACAATAGAATTATTCAATTCATTAGATTCACCATCATGTGCTTGGTCTATAGAGTTAATCTGATTATCTATCAATTTCTCAAGATAAGGTTGGTCTACGAGTTATCTTGACCATTAATGAGCTTCTCAATATAATGTCGCAAAGCTTCATCATATTGTTCAATAACCAATATGGTACGACCTCTAGTTTGCATAGTTCCTTCTCTTAAGTGAAGCCACTATCTAGCAACATTAAGTTCAGATTAACTCAAACATATATAACAGGTCACATGAAAAACAGGAGGAAGCTTCATCATCTCAAGCTGTGAAAAACACATAGATAGTAATTTTTGCATATGAACAAAGCTTTGCGATAAAAATAATTTTATTTATAAGAGAAGTTGGTGTACACTGAAAACAGTTATCCAGATATAAGAACACCTTATCGTATTACAATCCAAGGGCTACAATCAACAAAATATAAGCAAAGTCAAGCACAGAGAATGCACCTAAATGTTAAAAAATCAACAAATTCAGACATGAAAAATTCATAGTTGACTAACATGCATCTTCTAAAATGACTTAAATCGAAAACAAAAAAGATATTTTATTTAAATTTCTAATTAAATAAATCTTTAGAAGTTCATAAATAATACTTCCAAAAAATATATTATATAAGTACCACCTACCTTATTAAGAATCACTTTCATTCTCAATATCATTTCCTCCCTCAACATTAGCTTAACCATCACTCGTAGTAGCTTGAGAATGTAAGTTTGTTTCAATTACTATCCCATCGACACCAGTTCTTACCCAATCATCACACTCATACGCTGGAACATAAGAAGTTTCTAAGAGAGTCAAGTCAGTGACATCACTTAGCATTGATGACTCATATTCCATACTATTTTCCTCTCCCATATCAAAAACCTCTCGAGGTTTGATTAATCTAGGGACAAAACATTCATGGTCTATACGATCTTGGACAAATATTACTTGTTGAGCTTGTTCTACAAAAATAAAAGGCTCATGACGTTCTCGATTACCAGGGTCTGTCAGGCGTGAGAAATTCACAAGTGTGAAACCCAATTCATCATCCTTAACTCCTCTATCTTTGGTTACATCAATCTAATCACACTTAAATAAAACAACCTTAGATTCTTCATAGTAGTTTAAATCCACAATATCATTCAATCTACCATAATATTTGATATTTGCTGACTTTGGAGCATTGTCACTTGTACTTGCATAACTTTCGCTTTTCGATTCAACCATAACACCACTATTTTAAGTCTCCTTCAATTTTTCACTTTGTTTAGTTCGAAATCGATACCCATTATTTGCATTGAATAGTTTTACAATAAAAGTCGGCCCTTGTGTGAGGACTTTAACATCTTTTATGATGTTAGATGTAGCATCTAACTCATTTACCTAAAAAAAATGAAAGATTCAAATTATAAATACAATATAAGTACAAGGACAAGAATTTAGCTTGACCAATGACTTAGACTTACTACTTACTTTTTCTTTGAACCACTCTGGAAATGTATCAAAATGTAGACAGTCAAGTTGATGTTGATTCAAATGATGCTTACGATTTGATCTTTTGATTTCAGCAATATGTCCACTATTCACATAACTCATATCTATTAGTTTTGTTATCAAATAACAGTTATATATAGATAAATGGATAGATAAATAAATAGATATATAGATAGATATACCACTAACTTTTTATAATTCTCAACCACCTCTGACTCACAATTGAATAACACATGTCTATGTGCTTGTAACCATGTTTTCTCATCCAACTTAAATACATCTACTCCACCATCTGACTCCCCAACAGTAAGAAAAAGACATTCTTCTTTATTACTATCATGCCCAATTTGATCATCACATTTTCTTGAACAATAAGACCTTGAATCTCCACCCTCCAAATATCGTGAGAAAAATGCTAAACACTCATTTTATGTATGATTCTACTATTGAACCTTCAGGGCATCCACGATTACGAACATATGATTTTAAAGTACTCAGCTATCTATAGAATCAGGTAACATTATTAGTTTGATATTATAAGATTTAAGAACTAAAGAACTGCAATAAAGATTCAATGATATTCTTTGTATCTCTCAATTGGATAAATGCAGTGATAATATACTGGCCCCACAAGTTTAGCCTCTGTTGCTAAGTTAGTAACCAAGTGTACCATAATCGTAAAAAATCCAGGGGGGAAGAGCTTCTCAATAGTAGACAATATTTCTGGGATTCTTTCTTCAAGTGACTTTAATTCATCTAATTTTAGCACTTTGCTACATAAAACACAAAAGAATGTGCATAGTTCAATTAAAACAGTACTGATTCTGTTATATGTTGATCTCCGTGAGGCAAGAAGAAGAAGTTCTTGCATTATAACTGACAATCATAATTTTTGAATCCATATATCTTTCGTTTGCGAATCCAACGTGCAATATTATATGCATAGCCATGTGGAAACTTGGCATTTTCCAGAACTTCATAAAAAACTCCTTTTCCTTCAAAGACATTGTGAAATAAGTAGGAGGAAGATATGTCCTCCGACTGGCTCGATATTGAGGCCATAATCATGGTCTTATTTTCATATCCTTAAAGTCCAATCAAGCAGGTAAGTTGTCTTTAGACCGTTTATCAATACCCAATAGTGTATAAATTATGTTGTCACACACATTTTTTTCTATGTGCATCACATCAAGATTATGGCGCACCAAGTTATACTCCAAATAAGGAAGATAAAAAAATGCTTCTCTTTTTTCACGTGTGATTCATCAGCCGACTAACCCCTTCACTCGACTTGCCAAGAGTAAACTTTATGTCTTTAACTTGATTCAATACTTGTGACCCATATATTGTACCAGGTGCAAGTCATGTTTCTTTAGTTCCATCAAATGATTTAGGATCATTTTGATATTTTTGGCCCGACTTCAAGAAACGTTGATGACCCATGAAATACAATTTTTTACCATGTTTGAGCCTTCTATAATGAGTATTTATGTTGCTAGAAGAACATGCAAAACGACCAGAAGTGCTCTATCTAGATAGAGTACCATATGCTGGAAAATAATTTATAGTCCACATGAGAGTTGGTCGCATCTGATATATCTCCTTAGTATAGGCATCGTATGTTTCTATCCCAACATTCCATATTTCATTTAACTCTTCTACTAAAAGCTGCAAAAAGAGATCAATATTATTTCCGGGAGCTTTTGGTCCAGGTATGAGCAAAGACAGAATGAAGAACTCTAGTTTCATGCACATCCATGGTGGAAGATTATATGGCATTAAAATCACTATCTATGTACTATAAACAGTTCGAATTGTGACAAATGGATTAAACCCATCAGAAGTTATTCCTAGGCGTACACTGTGATGATCTTTGGTAAATTCTGGATACTTACTATCAAAACTTTTCCAAGATTCAGAATTTGCAGGATGTCATAGAACTCCATCTTTGTTGCGCTCTTCATGATGACATCTCATTGCTTTAGAAATTTCTGAAGATATATATAATCTTTGCAGACTTGGTTTTAAAGGAAAATACCTTAGGACCTTGGCTGGAATTTTTTTAGCATTATTTTTCCATCTAGAAGCCCCACAAATTTTGCATTCATTAACATACTTACCGGCAAATTCTTTCCTAAAAAGCACGCAATCATTAGTACAAGCATGGATCTTTTTATACTTTAAGCCCAAACCTTCAATTATCTTTTTGGTCTCATAGAAAGAAGGAGGCAATTCATATCCTTCATGCATTGCATCCTTCAGTAGTCCAAGCAAGGAATTAAAGGATTCATTTGAACATGCATTTTGTACGATAGATATGCAACAAAAGGATAATTTTCTAAACTTCTTGCACCCAGGATATAATTCTTCATTTGCCTCTATCATGAGTCATTCAAACTTATCCACCTCTAGATGAGGTTGCATTCCAGATGAATGAGAAATATTGTCTTGTTTGTTTGGATCTATATCACATTTATATTGATGTCACTATCTATAAATGATGTAAAGCCTCCCAAAGCATCATGTATCATTCCTCTCATATCATTGCCTCTTACAGTTGTCTACCTTTGATTATTTACTTCAATATTGTTCGATCCCTGTAGAGACTCTCTATGACAAAACCAATTATCATATGATGTCATAATACCATTAACCACAAGATGATCATAGGTTGTAGCCCGATCTACTTGATGGATAATACACATTCAATACAAGGACATGAAATTTTCTCTCCTTCCTGTTTTAAAAAAAATACATGGTTTAAAATATCTTTTACTCCATTCAAGTATTCTTTACTAACTCTGTCAAAAGACATCCAACTCTTATTTCTAGAATTGTTCATGATGTTCAAGATATTATTTTATTTTCTGCAATTACTGTAGGAGCTGAAAATACGTTAGTAAAAAAGAGAGAAAACTAATCAAAAATGTATTTCAGATAAACCATCCACTCTTTTAGTATGTAATTTCTTTTCTCAAAGATATCATTTTAACAATTGAAATGTACATTAAGTTTGAATTAATAGTGATCATCATGTTATATGTTCATTTTTAAAATGGTAAAAACACATTCTTATTAATTGCTACTGTCTATCAGGGAATTGAGTGTACTAAATGTCTTTGGGATATAAAAGTCTAATGTGGTGTATCAAAATTGGAATTTGCTAATCTACTATGGAACAAAATCAAAGTTCCTAAACTTATATTCATTTACTAGTGTGGGGTAGAGTACTTATTAAAGATAGATTGCAAATGTTGGGTTTTCGGAAAGGAGATACTAACTGCAGTTTATGTAGTTGAGAAGCCCAGCAAATTAAGAATAAGACGAGCGGAGCAGCTCATAACTTCAAAGGATAAGGCCTCTTGAGCAGCTTAGGCAACTAGAGATAAGACACGTGTAGCAACTCAGGCCACTAAGGAGAAGGCCAATGAAGCGTCTCAGGTTACAAAAGAGAAGGCTTCAGAAATAATAGAGTCGGTTAAAGAAAAGACTCAAACTGAGGAAGAGAAACATGTGAAGCACACTTTTGGCATGACTGATACTGATGAAGATCCTAATGTCACAAAAACCAAAATGTTAGATCATTAGGTTGGCCTAGTCTAGGGTTTTTTTACTTGGATCTCCTTTTAATTTGATTATGATGGATTCAAGTACTCGTATATCTTGTGTTTAGCAGCTGTTTGTTTATTTCTTTAAACCCCCCCCCCTTCCTCTTCGAGGGGATATTATAGAAGATTTTCATACCTCTGTACTCCATGAGGTATGGGGTTAATGAGATGCTTATGTTGATCAGGAATAAAGGCTGGACAAGAGGAAGAAAAGAAGTGATTGCTGCAAAATATGAAGCTGTAATCTACTACACATGGTAGACTTGGAATCAAAAGACATTCATGAAGGCAACATAACAGTATGTTTGTAGTCCAACTGGTGAAACACATTATCAATGAGAGAGTAATGACCGTACAAACTACAAGGCATAGGAGTAAATGTATTTATTTATTTCAGAGAATCTATAACTAGATTATGCTTGAGGTCTACTAATTTGTTGCCAGATAGTTGGTAACAAGATTATAGATGTTCTTAGGTGTACTCTTTCATTTGTTGGTATGGTAATGTTTTACATTTTATGGCCAAAAACACATATTCTAGTATGCGTCTAAAACAGAAAACTAATGAGCAACAAGAGTATTAAATAAAACATCCAAGGATAAAAGCTAAACTACCAGAAAACAGAGCAAAAGGTTTAAAAAATTAAAGTAAAGTAGAACAAGAAAAATTTGATGGTCCATAAAGAATCTGTAACTGTTGGAAGATCTGAAGAGTTGCCTTCATGAACCATCAATAGTTATAGATTCTTTCGGGACCATCAAATTTTTCTTTGTCCTTCCCAAGTTTATAAAAAAGGTTTGTTCTTTGTCCTTCTCAAGTTGAGTGTTGATTTTTTGCTTTTGGACTATTCAAATAAAGCTCTATGATCCTAAGAAGCATATACTACCTGGTATTATATGACTACCAAAAGCAAGACAATTCTCTCTCTCTGAACAAGAGTAGTTTGTTCTCCAGATGTTCCCTACTAAGCTCTAAGAAACTGTTTTTAGCTCCTAAATTATTATTTTTGGTAAGGTGAATATTATTAAAAGTTGGGGTAAAACCTATACAAGTTGTATAACAAAAAAAGAGAACCTACAACTAAGTATGGCTCTCCAGAAAAGAAACCAAATCTTCTGTATAAATGGGGACGAGGGACGTCATAGGCACTCCAAAAAGGAACTAGAAACAAAAGAATACTTTGTGATTTTACTGAATCTTCTTCAACCGCTTCAAATGCCCTCATATCTCTCTTTGTACTTTAACTCCTACATTGATGATTACAACAACTTTGTTTACAGTATGGTGGTGATGAGATCTGAATTTTCCTTCCAACCTTTCTATTGCAGGTTGTTATTAAATATTTTATTTCTCGAGCAGTTATATCACAATTCAAGGCGCATACCAGTCCTATATTTGCTCTTTGTTTTGACCCTAGTGGCACTTTTCTTGATACTGCTGTACTCGTGGGAATAATATAAACCTATTTCGTATTGTACATTCTTGCTCAAATGGAGAAGGAAGAAAAAATAGTGACTTGTCGAGGTTGAGTGCTTAAACGGAGATTCATAAAAATAACTGAAATCGTCAAAGTCCAAGTTACTAATACTTTATCATTACCTAAAGTTATAATGTGTTTTTTGTTGAGAGAGTTCAACGAAAAATTTAACTAATTAACGAGAGATGTAGCAGTTCAAGAAATATAAACATTGGTTTCTGCATTACAATGTATCATTAACATAAAGAGATATAGTAAAACAAACTGACTAACTAATTCACATCTACCTAAAATAAGATTCTTATGGCTGATGTTTTCAGCAATTTATAATAAAGATTTCAAGTATTTAACATGAATCTAAATAACAGAGAGCTCATGGAATCAAAACAAAAATTATTGTAACAACATGAATCTCAACAACAGAGGGTCTATATAATCACTAAACTTGAAAATTTCAAAGAAGATATTTTAAGTCGTAGTTAAAATGAAACAAATCTTTTCGTGTACTAGTTCTTGTATTCACAATAGAGCTTTTGAATGATCATAAGTTACACCTCTATTAACAGACACACGCCTAAATATATTAACATCCACGCGCCTTAATATATTAACAGTCACGCGCCTTAACATAACAGCCACGTGCCTTAATATATATTAACAGAAGAATTGATTCAATCAATTGCAATCAAAACAATAGCAACAACAGATCACAAACGCAGAAAAACATACTTTTACGAATCTCAAATCACTTGGAAATCACAATTAATGCCTAAAATCTGATTAGTTTGTCAAGTATACTTTCTGTTTTCTTCCCAATTAATGACTAATTAATTATTTATGAACATGGTAGAAAATAAATTGTAGGGTTGAATTCTCAATGAAGATCTACAGAGCAACAAAGATAATAGAACATGATAGAAACAGAGGAGTGGAGAGGATCAATCTACATACCTTAAAAATTCTGAAAAGTTCGTTGTTGCTGCACATCGCCGCTGCGAAAGAAAAGTATGTTGCTGGACGCCGTTGTTGTGAGAGAAATATATGCTACTCGACGTGCTAATCCGATGAATTAGGTTTGGGAATCCTTGTGCGTGGGAGATCTTTTTAGTGCTACTATTTTCCTTATGTGTGTAGGAGAGCTTTTTTGGGTATTAGTGTTTACCTTAAAGCTTAGGAAAACTTTTTTCTTAAGAATTTGGAGAAAGGGGCGAGTAAAACATAATTTCACGAAACGCGGGAGTTTTCATTTTTAGAAAAAAAGAGACTTTTTGCGGCTATTCTTTCTAATTGCTAATAAAAATATACTTATTACTAGCTATTACACATTAGCCGATGATATTTTGCCTCACGTGAATATATTTGCGGCAATTAGCTAATTGCTGTAAAAAATTATCGCTAAAGTTCATTTTTGTAGTAGTGCTATACCTTGTCGGGGTATAAAACACCTCAACTAAGTGGATCCACTAAAGCTCTACTTGAAAGCAATAAGGAGTCATCTAAAAAGTATGATTCTTTACCCATGTTGGCTACATGGTTTATTAGGAATGTGAGCTGTGTGAACTAATCCCCATATCGGTGGTCAAAACTACTCCCAATAAATATATACTCAAACTTATAAAACATACTCTTTCTCAATTTGAGGTAATTGCTCAAAATATCTTCTTAAAAGAGGTAATTGCTATGAAATAACTTTGAACTCATTACTCGTTTAGAAATCAAAGTTTCTCTTTTCTCAATGTAAAAATGATAAATTTGGAAATCTATAGTTCCCTTGAACTTTACTCAAAATGTCTCTTTAAACTTTCCTCAAAACTCCTCTTTACTTTCTCAGAAAATCAATTTAAGATAATTGCTCGGTTAAAAAGATTTTCAACAATAACTCAGTGAATACTCAAATAATAGAGTTCATGCTAAAAAACAGACATGAACAATCAACTCAAAATTTCAATGCATAATATATAGCAACTCAAATATTAGGAATAGCAACTCAAAGTTCAACAATAACTCATCTCAAGAATACTCAAAACTAAGGATAGAACCCTGGATTACTCTTTTACCGATAGAAAGTTGATGTAGGGCGTGAGGACGAACTCAATACATCACTATGATAGCCTTACAAACCTAGGAAGAACAAAGTTCATGGAGAAATCGACGAAATTCGAAGAACGATAGAAAACCCTAGTTTTTCTCCTCTTGAATCCTTGCTCTATGTCTTTGAAGTGTTAAAGAACATAAAATAATTTTTTGACATTACTTAGACCCTTAATTAGGTGGAAAAAGGGTCGTACTTTAGACTTAGAAGGGACGGCAAAAGGCTGAACTACCCCTTTTTAAAAGCTGACAAAAATTGTTCACGGGACTATCTACGGTTCGTGGTTTGATCTACGGACCATAGATTCCATCCGTGGAATTGATATTGAATTTTTAAGGGTTAAAATTATATTCATGGGTCCAAACGACGGCCCGTAGTAGTTCTTACGGCCTGTCGGTTGGATCCGTAGGATTTGCGTCCAAAAATTTCACTCCCAGTAGTCTACCGACGACTTGACAGGGCGGTTCGTCGTTCAACCTACGGCCCGTTGGTTGGAGCCGTCGTTCCAAGACTCATAAAACTATAATATGGCAGTCTCTTGTAAAACGGTCATAACTTCTTACTCCAAATATGAAATGAGGCAAACTTGGTGGCGTTGGAAAGAGGACTCAAATACCTTTAAATTTTTACGTCATAAGCCACCTAATTCATTATGTTCTGGGATATATGATCATTTGAAGTTGATCTAAATAAAATCTTATATCAAAACTTAATTGGTAATGAAACTTTTGACTCAACTTTGTGTTGGTGGTTCTTGTGACCTTAAGTTATATCAAAATACATTCGAACACAAAAGAAATGAGCTTTATACATATGAGCAATTTAAAAATCACCCGATTTGATTTTACATGCAAATAAAGAATGGTTCAGGCCTTAGCTTAGAAAGTTTTGGGGTGTTACAATATGTCCACCTTGGAACCATTCGTCCTCAAATGATGGATGAACTGAGCATGGAAAGGGTAGGGAAATGTTTAACATCCCAAATTAGTACAAAATACACATAAAACTCATGAACTCAAAACAATGAAGGAGGGACTGAATTGAATGAGTACACTTGGAAGAGTTAATACCTTGGACTGGAACTAACTTGAAGGAAAAGAGATGAGGGTATCTCTTCTTCATATCTTCCTCGGCCTCCCATGTAGCCTCCTCAACAAGCTGATTTCTCCACGAGACTTTTACTAATGCAACCTCTTTGGTTCTCAACTTGCGAACTTGACGATCAAGAATCTGGATGGGAATCTCCTCATAAGATAGGCTATACTTGATACCAATATTCTCGGTAGGCACAATAAGTGAAGGATCTCCCAAACACTTCTGTAGAATAGAGATGTGAAATACCGGATGGACCACTGCTCACTCTGACGGTAGCTCCAACTCAGACGCTACATTGTCAACTTAAGGACCAATGTATCGGGGAATGAGCTTTCCCTTCTTACTAAATCTCATAACACCCTTCATATGTGAAACCATAAAATAGACCCAATCATTAACCTCGAACTGCAAATCTCTTCTCCTAACATTTGTATAGGATTTCTGATGGCTCTGCACTGTTTTCAACCTCTCTTGGATTATTTTAACCTTCTCCATGGATTCATGAACTAAGTGTGGTCCTATCAAATCAGTTTCACCAACCAATAGGAGATCTACAACTTCGCCCATAAAGATCCTCACAAGGAGCCATCAGAATACTGGAGTGATAGATGTTATTGCATGCAAACTCTATAAGAGGCAAATGGTCATCCCAATTCCCTTTGAAATCCAACACACATGCTCTTGACATATCTTCTATGGTTTGAATAGTGTGTTCTACTTCACCATCTGTCTGAGGATTAAAAGATGTACTAAGGTTTACCTTCGAACCCAAACCTTTCTGAAATGACTTCCAAAACTGAGCAGTGAATTGTGCACCACTGTCTGAAATGATGGATAACGGGACTCCATGAAGTTGGACTATCTCATAGATGTATAAACTCGCATAATCTTCTGCTGAATTGGTAGTCTTTACTGGCAAGAAATGGGCTGATTTAGTCATCCGATCTACAATCACCCAAATCAAATCATGTTGTCTGCGAGATCGCGGTAAGACAGTAATGAAGTCCATATTAATCATCTCCTACTTCCATTTCGGAAGAGCTATGTTCTGAGCCACACCACATGGCCTTTGGCGTTCCACTTTGACTTGCTGACAGTTTGGGCACTTAGCAACAAAATCTGCAATACACCTATTCATACTATTCCACCAATAGACTTCTCTCAAGTTATGGTACATCTTTGTGGAACCCGGATGAATTGAATATCTTGAACTATGAGCTTCTGCCATGATCCTCACTTGGAGTTCATCCACCTTTGGAACATGCAATCTACTTTGATATCTCAACACACCATCTCCCCCTAGTTCAAAAGTCATCACCTTATTCTTATCAACATTCTCCTTTAGTTCAAGTAAGATGGGGTCTTTTTCTTGTTTCTCCTTCACTTCTGACACTAGTGATGATTCAGCCCCATTCATCACAACAACTCCACATTCACCAGAATAAACGGACTCCCAAACATGCAAGTTTATGAACTTCCTTAGTCAATTCTTTCTTGCCTTCCTCAACGTGAGCAGTATTCCCCATGGACAACCTGTTTAAAGCATCAGCAATAACATTAGCCTTACCTGGGTGTTAGAGGATACTCATGTCGTAATTCTTAAGCAACTCTAACCACCTCCTTTGTCTGAGATTAAGATCCTTTTGACTGAAAACATACTGAAGACTCTTGTGGTCGGTGAACACATCCACATGAACGCTATGGAGATAGTAGCGCCATATCTTGAAAGTAAAAACTACTATTGCAAACTCGAGATCATGAGTCGGGTAGTTCCTCTCATGAATCTTAAGCTGCCTTGAGGCATAGGCTATAACCTTACCTTTCTACATCAACACACAATCAAGCCCCACTCTGGATGCATCACAATAGATGACAAAACCCTCTGTACCCTCTGGTATGGTCAAGTAGTTAACCAAATTTTCAATTCCTGAAAGCTTTGCTTACAAGCTTCAGACCATTGAATTTTAGCTATTTTTTTAGTCAACGGGGAGGAAATAGATGAAAATTCAGGAAAAAACCTTTTGTAGTAACCAGCCAACCCCTAGAAACTCTTTATATCAGTTGGGGGGAGGGTCTCGGCTAATTCATCACTGCCTCTATCTTTTGAGTGTCCACCCGAATTCCTTAGCCAGACACAATGTAGCCTAAGAATTCCACTAATTCAAGGGAGAACTCACACTTAGAAAACTTGGCCTATAACTCTCGATCATTGAGAGTTTCGAGGACTATTCTAAGATGACTAGCATGGTCCTTCTCATTCCTCGAATATATCAATATGTCATCAATGAACATGATAACACTCCAGATACAGCTTAAACACTCTATTCATAAGATCTATAAATGTTGTAGGAGCGTTAGTCAAACCAAAGGACAAAACAAGGAACTCATAATGACTGTAACGGGTCCTGAAAGCTGTCTTCGGGATGTCACTTTCTCTCACTCTTAATTGATGATAGCCAAATCTGAAGTCTATCTTATAGAAACAAGAAGCACCCTAAAGTTGGTCAAAAAGTTCATCAAATCTCGGAAGGGGATACTTATTCTTTATGGTGACCTTGTTCAACTAGCGGTAATCGATACACATCCTAAGGGAACCATCTTTCTTTCTCACAAATAAGACCGGAGCACCCCAAGGTGAGACACTTAGTCAGATGGAACCCTTATCAAGAAGATCTCTCAACTGCTCTTTTAACTCTTTTAACTCAGCTGGATCCATTCTATATGGCGGAATAGAAATGGGTTGAGTATCAGGAATAATATCTATTTCTAAGTATATTTCTCTCTCAGGAGGGACTCCGGGAAGATCATATGGAAAGACCTTTGAAAAGTCACTCACAACTGGAACTGAATGAATAGGCGGTGTCTCAACACTAGAGTCATTAACTCGGACTAAGTGATAGATGCACCCCTTAGAAACAATGTTTCTACCTTAAGGTATGAAATGAAACAACCCTTAGGCACTGCTGAACTATTCCTCCAGTCTAAAACTGGCTCATTAGGAAACTGAAACTTGACTACTCGAGTTATACAATCGACTGAAGCATAACAAGCATGAAGCTAGTCCATACCTAGAATGACATCAAAATCTACCATGTCTAGCTCAACTAAGTCAGTCACGGTGTCTTTTTGATAGAAAGAGATGGTACAACAACGATAGACTTTTATGCTAAAATATACTCACCAACGAGTGTGGAAACACAAAAGGGTTTGAGAAGTTGTTCGAGGGAAATTTTGAACCTCATGGCAACATAAGGAGTCACAAAAGACAAACTCGCACCTGGATCAAGTAAGGCATACACATCAATATAAAAGACTTTAAGCATACCAGTGACAACATATGGCGAGTTCTGCTGATCCTAGAGACTAGCCATAGCGTACAGACAATTTTCTCCTCCGTCTGTCCCTGAAGTAGCTCCTCTCGGAGCAGCTCTGTCTGCAGGAGCCGCTGAAGAAGATTGGGCTCTATTACTGATACGCCCAAATTACACCTCCCTAAAGAAGTATAAGTGGTCGTTGCCAAATAAAGAACCCAACTAGTAGGTTGGGATCGATCCCACGAGGAATATGGTTCAGACTTAAACCTAACTCACAATTATCTCTTCTTAGTCAAACTATTTTAGAGGAATGTAAACAGGGGGGTTTTGTAACTAAAATAACAAATTGTTGATTTAAACAATAAAGTAACCAGTAAACAAGATTCACGATTTGAGATATCAATATAAGATGGAAACTAGGGCATATGTGTTCCCCACAGGCTCTTAACGCAGTAATCCTAATAATAGTAATCCTATCCTAGTGTTTGACATGCAAGGCCGATAAGTTATGTATCCCTAAGTGATTGGTAATAATCGTAGGAACTTTCATTCGCGACTGGGTAAATCTACGAATGAGCGCTTTACGAACCCTTACCTTTACCCCAGATTAGTCATTGTGTCAATTTAGTTGGGTTTTCACCCTCACTTCAATTGATTAAGTCAGACTATTAGATAGCAGCAAATCCTTAACTAAATCTTTGTTGTTTAATCTTTTTTTCATTCATTACCCCCTTGGTTAGGCAAGTAGGAACGAAGCGAGTTCTAACGTTGCGCACCGCTAGAAAGACTTGTAAACGAAAAGATAAACAATACTTGCAAAAACACTATTCAAGAATTACTTAGTTATTATTCATACTTTGTTAATTGCTCATGGTTCCCACAACCCTAGTTGTGGATTTAGCAACTCATGCTTGAGAGTTCACAATTCATAATTAGGTTAAAATAAATCATGAACTTACAATTAGAATAGATGAAAATTGAAATCTTGAATTGAAATTCAAAGTGAAATTACATAAACCAACTTCCGAAAATTAAATTGCTAAGAGTTTTCAAAATAATTCAAAAAGACCAAAACAAAAGTCTACAATAATGTCTAACCCCTAAAAACGAAAATAACAACTAATATTTATAGTGCTAAAATCCTAAACCAACTAGGAAAGGAAAATAAGGAAAATTAGTCCAGGACGCGGTTTCAACTGACGACAGGACCTACGAAGCGTGGTTCGACCTACGGTCTGTGGGTCACCTCCATGGTTCAGGTACTGGAACTCATACTTTCTGATCTCATCGACGGATGTGAAGGAAGGGTCGTCACTTGACCTACGGTCCGTCATTAGCTTCCGTGGTTCCACACTTGGTCAGATTTCCCTGAATTTCACCTACGCTTCACCACCTACGGTCCATCGTTGGCCTCGTCAGTAGCTGCTGTTCTTTTCAATCATCTTCAGTCAAACTCTACCGAAACAATTTCCTGCAAAAGATTACATAAAAACATTATATCTAATAACAAAATAGCTCAAGACACACACAAACTCTAAGTGAAATGCATCAACAATACCGTAAACTCACGGTATATCAATACCCTCAACTTAAAGTTGTTGGTTATCCTCAAGCGACACACTAAACTCTAAACGACACTTATGTAAGTAAACATACAAACTCAAGCAATCACATGGCTTTCTCAATAAATTCCATCACTTAGTGCAAATCGTTTCATCTAGACTCAACAAGCTAACTCATGTGGATCAAAACATGACATAGACAGACCAATAGACATCTCAACATACACTTTTCAACAATCCCCAAGGTACCAATTTTCCAACAATGTAACTAGTGCCCTCACTTCAAAGAGATCCTTTTTCACACAATGGATTCAGTCAACACTCACGCTCAGAAGTGAGTTCAAGTACACTTAGTGCTCAATACCATAGGCCTGCCCTTATTTTCACTACAGAGATTCTCCAAACTAGTCACTAGGATCACTATAGGACTTTCTTAGATTGTAACGTAGGCTCAGGGTCAGGTAGGGTATATTTGGGTACTTTTAGTGACTTTTCTTCCCTCCTTGACATTTCATTGGATTTTTACCTATTTTCTCAACCAATTCTTGACATATTTTTATTTTCTGCTCTTTTCCTTGACTTTCTTCAGCACAGATATGACTTTGACTTTATCGCTATTATTTTTCACTTTTTCTTTTACTTCTTCTTTCTTCGTTTCTCAGCATCATTATCATTCTTCTTCTTTTTTTCTTTTGACTTCAGTCAAAATTTTTTCTATCTTTTTCTTTCTTCTACACACAACTATTTTCATACCCTTTTTCTTTCGGTTTCCTTTTTTTTCATAGCCACCCTTAACTTATGTATTTTGCATGAGTTGAGGTGTACAATATCCGATATCGCACTAGGGCCAAGATTAAGGTAACTTTTGAATTAGCCACCCTCAACTTAGGCTTTTAGCCTAAGTTAAGATGCACATGTCCAAGGAGGGACCAGGGCCAAAATAATATTTTTAGGGAAGGTGAGTTCGGTGTATTGAAAGAAGTGGTATTAGTTTGGCTCAAACATGTGGATCTAAGGGAGCATTTATTTCTTTTGGTTGGATCTTTTTAAGCTTAAGTGGACTCAATTGAACAATGACCTATGATCATTTCCCGATTCCTAGCCTAGATTATCTTAACAGGACCAACAGGGAAAGTTTTAGATTAGCACATACTCCATGAACATACAAAATTTACTCACACACACTTGGCACATTGTTTCATTATCGGATTATCTAATTACCCAATTCAAGTTTTAACTTAAGTCATGTTATCATACTGATTCCTTATCATGTCACATGAAGATCCAACACATTCAACTCATCAAACCTATAGATCCAGAACATTTCCAAATTTTGGATAGGTATCAATTTCATGCTCTTATGCCATCATGGTTTCATTCTTTGACTTACTTCTACACATACAATCCTAAACATGCCGGTTCAACATAAAAGTAAAACAGTCCCTTGGGGAAAAAGAACACAGGCAAGAAAACCCCAAGGGAGGGTTATGAGTTGGGTTACTCAGACTTCACCCTATCACTCACAACCCATTTACCCCACCCCCAACAAAATATGGTGCAATTGCCCTCAATGCACAGAAAACAGAAAAGGAAAGCATAGGGTGAAGCAAACCTATGGCGCATATGTGCCGAAGATCCATCAAGAGGCGGGGGGTCCGGGTTCCTGGAACCCACTGGATCATCAACTCTGACGCCATCAGTAGCGCCCTCATCAACAACAGGAACACCCTTAGTGGCGCTCCTCGAGCCAGATGCACCAGCAGTCCCCATCTCACGGGTTCTCCTCAACAGAAGCCCTCCTCAAACAACGATTGTCTCTGAGCAGCCTCTATCTCCTACCACTCCCTCTTCTTAGCTCGGCGAGTCTCCTCAGCATCGGATGTGGGTACAGAAGAACGGTGGCACTTCCCAGACGCTCAGAAGGGTTCGTATGGTTGTATAGTATCGCCAAATAGGGTAGTCATTACCACATCATCAGCCTCAGGAATGGGAGTTGTCTCCGGTACGGTCTCAGGAGGGGCTAGAAGGGCAGCAAAATCAGAATGGAGGCTAGCCAACTGAGTCTGGAAAGCGGTGATGTCAATGGTGGGTGCAGGCCTCTCCAACACTCTCACCCCGAATGCATCTAGGCGCTTGTTGACCGCCTGAATCTTTGCATCCATCATGTGCTCCATCCTAGCCTCAGACTCCTCCACAGATCGCTGCATCCAGGGCCTCATGTGCTTCAGCAGAGTAGCCATCTGGGTCTCCAACTTCTGGACTCGGGCCAGAGGAATGACAGCGGACCCTGAAGAGGGAGTGGCTCGGGATGAGCTCGCTGCCTGACTAGTGGCAGTAGAAGGGGGAGCCGGTGCATCCGTAGTAGTGGGATCAACACCTAACCTTTCCTCAATGGACACCTTAGATTCTTACCCTACAGTGTGATTCACCACGGATACCGATTTAAGATCACTTTCATGCTTCATAGACCTACAGATGTCAAAAGTTACCACCTCATTATTTAATCAGAACTTCATCTGCCCTCTCTCCATGTCGACCAAAGCACACCCAGTAGTAAGAAATGGTCTCCCTAAGATGATGGGACCCTCAAAATCAACCTCACAATCAAGTATCACAAAGTCCGCCGGAAAGATGAATGACTCTACTTTCACAAGGACATCTTGGAGCACTCCAATGGGCCTCTTCACAGTTCTATCGGCCATAATTAAACGCATCGCAGTCGGTTTTGGAGCTCCTAAACTCAACTTCTTATAAATGGACAATGGTATCAAATTAATGCTGGCACCCAAATCACACAAAGCTTTCGCAAAGTATAAAATCCCAATGGTACAAGGAATAGTGAAAGCTCAAGGATCCTCTTTCTTCTACACAAGTGACCTAGTAGCAGTAGCACTACAACTGTGCAGCCTCTCATCATTCTCAAAACTGACAGCCCTCTTTTTGGTTACCAAGTCTTTCATGAATTTAGCATACCCAGGCATTTGTTCTAAATCTTTTATCAATGGGACGTTTATGGACAGTTGCTTCAACATAGTTATGAACCTGCGGTATTTTCCCTCTTCATACTTTTTCACCAATCTCTGTGGGAATGGATGTGGAGGTTTAGGCATGGGAATAACTTTTTGGGTCACCTCAGCTTCCTTCTGTGTATCAACATTCAGATCTTCAGTAACCTCAATCTCATCCTCATCTTTTTCTATCACTCCTTCAACCTCAGATGGCATGGGGGGATCAATAGTCTATTTTCCTCCTTGAGTAGTGACCGTCATACAATGCCCATCATTTTTTAGATTTTTTATGGCGTTTCTAGGAAGTATGCTAGGCTGGCGTGGATTCCCAGTAGTGGACAACTGACTAAACTGCTGCACAAGTTGCTTGATTGACACTACATGGGAATCAACTTTTTGACCGATTCCAAACAAATCATTTCTCATCTCCTTCACATTCTCATATGTTGCATCAAACCTTTTCATCATTTTCTGCATCATATCCTCAATGTGAGTCATACTAGTACCAGCTTCTCTATTACCAGGGGGAACATAGGGTCTAACCTTATCGTTCATGTTGCCATAATTGTTCCAGTTGTAATTGTTATCACGATTGTAGTTTTTATCCCGGACATACTTTCCCTCACGGTTGTAGTTTCCATAGTTTCGACCTTGGTTTTCTTGACCTTGGCACCAATTATCCGAGTTGGAACCTTGGGCGTTGGTTCGAAAACCCCCCTTCTGATCATTAAGCAAATTCGCATCCGATCATTAACCAAATTCGCATCCTCTTGATAGTAGTACTCATCAACTGGCGGTGCTGGAGTTCTAATTAGATAATTGACCGCATTCACCTTTTCTGCATTTCCACACACATGTTTCAATACCAAGCCAAGATATGTCCTCATTTGAGCCATCTTTTCACGAATGTCATCATTAGATTGATTTGGTGCAGTTTGGATAACGAACATGCTCCTACCAATATTTGCCTTTCTAGTGCTCCATGCTTTATTGTTTTGGGAAATCCTCTCAAGTCTTTCAACGACCTCCTCAAAAGTGTACTCACCATATGATCCTCTAGCAATATTATCTAACACATCCCTTCCATTGTCATCCTGTCCTCTGTAGAAGTACTCCTTCAGTTACTCATCATCTATGCGGTGATTCGGAACACTCCTCATGAACCCAGTGAACCTATCCCAAGAACTGCTTACCGACTCTCCAAGTAGTGCTGAGATGTTATTCAGTTTGTCCTTATGATTTAATTTCTTGGACACAAGAAAACACCTTGCTATGAACATCTTATGTAATTAGTCCCATGTATAGATCGAATTGTATGGCAACTCAGAAAACCACACAATCATTGGTCAACGATAGTGGGAATACTCTCATACCTATGACATCCATATCTAACTCCGGTTGTCCTACACAACTTTTACAGACACTTGACAATTTAGCCATGTGAGCGTATGGATCTTCCGAAGCCAACCTAGTAAACAACCCTCTCACTGTAAGCATATGGATAAGACTGTTGGTCACCACAAATGTATGTCCTGGAGGTGGAGGAGGGAGAACAATAGGCCCATTTGATCCAATCGCATCATACTCAACCTTGTAGTTATCACGAAACCTCGGTACCGGCAGATTCTGCACCTTTTCTACATTTCTGATTATATGACCACCCTAAACCTGTGCGGGCACATTAACAACTCCAAGAGGTTGAAACTCAGCTCCATCTCTTTGACCCCTCTCCGATTGGATTATTGTGTACCCCTTGATTAGCCATTTTCCTAAAAGTTTTTCTCAATTCAAGATCGTAGGGGGTCAAGGGTTCGCCTCGACTTCGTGTCCTTGACATGCACTAGAGTTGAAACCTATAGAAAACAATAACAAAACAAAAATGTAAAATCAGGAAATACTTGACTAAAGTTAAACAATGTAGTTAGTTTAATCTAAAAGTCATATTCCCCGGCAACGGCGCCAAAATTTGATACGCCCAAATTACACCTCCCTAAAGAAGTATAAGTGGTCGTTGCTAAATAAAGAACCCAACTAGTAGGTTGGGGTCGATCCCACGAGGAATATGGTTCAGACTTAAACTTAACTCACAATTATCTCTTTTTAGTCAAACTATTTTAGAGGAATGTAAACAGGGGGTTTTGTAACTAAAATAACAGATTGTTGATTTAAACGATTAAGTAACAAGTAAAAAAGATTCACAATTTGAGATATCAATATAAGATGGAAACTAGGGCATATGTGTTCCCCACAAGCTCTTAACGCAGTAATCCTAATAATAGTAATCTTATCTTAGTGTTTGACATGCAAGGCCGATAAGTTATGTATCCCTAAGTGATTGGTAATCATCGTAGGAACTTTCACTCGCGACTTGGTAAATCTATGAATGTGTGCTTTACTAACCCTTACCTTTACCCCAGATTAGTCATTGTGTCAATTTAGTTGGGTTTTCACCCTCACTTAAATTGATTAAAGTCAGACTATTAGATAGCAGCAAATCCTTAACTAAATCTCTATTGTTTAATCTTTTTCTCATTCATTACCCCCTTGGTAAGGCAAGTAGGAATGAGGCAAGTTATAACGTTGCGCACCGCTAGAGAGACTTCTAAACGAAAAGATTAACAATAAATGCATAAACAATATTCAAGAATTACTTAGTTATTATTCATACTTTGTTAATTGTTCATGGTTCCCATAACCCTAGTTGTGGATTTAGCTACTCATGCTTGAGAGTTCAAAATTCATAATTAGGTTAAAAGAAATCATGAACTTACAATTAGAATAGATGAAAACTGAAATCTTGAATTGAAATTCAAAGTGAAATCGCATAAACCAACTTTCGGAAATTAAATTGCTAAGAGTTTGGAAAATAATTCCAAAAAACCAAAACAAAAGTCTACAATAATGTCTAACCCCAAAAAACGAAAATAACAACTAATATTTATAGTGCTAAAATCCTAAACCAACTAGGAAAGGAAAATAAGGAAACTTAGTCCAAGACGCAGTTTCGACTGACGACAGGACCTACGGTCTGTGGGTCACCTCCGTGGTTCAGGTACTGGAACTCATACTTTCTGATCTCCTCAACGGATGTGCAGGATGGGCTGTCACTCGACCTACGGTCCGTCATTAGCTTTCGTGGTTCCACACTTGGTCATATTTCCCTGAACTTCACCTACGTTGCACCACCTACGGGCCGTCGTTGGACCTACGGTCCGTCGTTGGCCTCGTCAGTAGCTGTTGCTGCTCTTTTCAATCCATCTTCAGTCAAATGGTACTGAACCAATTTCCTGCAAAAGATTACATAAAAACATTATATCTAATAATAAAATAGCTCAAGACACACACAAACTCTAAGTGAAATGCATCAACAATACCGTAAACTCACGGTATATCAATTGCCCCCATTACCTTGCCTATTCTTAGGGCACTCTCTCATAAAATGACCCATTTGACCACACTTGAAGCAGCCATTTGATCCATCACGACATGATATTGGGTGGTTCCTACCACACTTACCACATGTGCGGGTCCAAGTAGCCCCTTGTGCCACTTTATCCTGAGACAGAGTAGGTTGAGATCTGAAATTCTGATTTTGATGGTCATTTTTGTTCTTTGGTGCATGTGCACTAGCTGATGATGGAGCAGGTCCAGAGGATCTCTGCTGAAATGATGACTGATTCCCATTTCCGGTCTTCTGCGGGCCAATTTCATGACTTTCTGTCTTGGCCCTCTTGTTGCGAAACTCTTCTCTGTCCTTTAACTTATCTTCCTCAACTTGTTGTACCTGAATCATGAGTCTGGCTATGTCCATGTCCTATATAAACATATCCACCTTACCTTCCTTACTCGATAAGCGGGATAGCCCAGACACGAACAAACTCATCCTGCTCTTCATATCCGCCACCATCTCCGGAGCATAGTGGGATAGATGAGTGAACATGAGGTTGTACTCCTGCACACCCATAGCTTCGTGTTTCAGATTTAAGAACTCTCTCACCTTAGCTTATCTTACCTCTCGGGTAAAGAAACTCCCAAAGAAAGCATTCTCAAACACATCCCAGCTCAAAAGTGGTGCCCCCTCTGCCCTGTTCTTTTTCCATTGATCATACCATATCCTAGCAACACCTTTGAGCTGATAAGAATCCAACTCCACACGTTGTACATCGGCAACACGCATGACCCCAAACACTTTCTGATGTTCTTTCACAAAGTTCTCTGGATCCTCAGTGACCTTCGACCCTGTGAACTCTTGGGGATTCATCCTACAAAACTCACGAATTCTAGATGTATCAGCCACATCCTGACGACCTACTCCTTGTTCACCAACCCTGATTTTCCACAACCTTAGTCAACATCTGAATATCATTCCTGAACTCAACATTGGTGACATCACCCTGAGGGGGTTGCACTTCTGGTGCATTGGTAGTTTCTTGACCTTGAGGATTAGCATTTCTCCTAGGAGGAAGTCCTCGAACTGCTCTTCGTGGAGGCATGATCTGAAAAGAGACGCGTAAGCACGAGTTAGATGAAGCTTTTAAATGTAGAGTTTAACTCATTTATCTGAAATAAACTCAACTACAATGTCTTAAATTTCTCAATATTATAAATATAATAGTTTGCAAAACATCTCAAAATAAAAGGGAAATATTGAGAGACTCTTTAACTCTAGCTATGTATGAAGCCTCTATAGTTGTGATTTCTCATATGAGTTATGATCTTTACAAAGGTTTGCGACTTTTCAGAAAGGTTGTGACTATTCAAAGGGTTGTGATTTCCCAAAGAGTTGTGACTTTACTAAAAGTTTGTGACTTTTCTAAAGAGTTGTGACTTTTTGGATGAATTGTGACCTTTCTGAAGGGTTGTGACTTTTCTGAAGGATTGTATCTTTTTTAATATGGCACAATAAGAAAATGTTCATACTACCTTTGATGGCTATAAATAGAGGGTTCCCTCATATTTTTAAACTTCAAATTTTCTAAGTTTTCTATTATTCTTCTTCTTCTTAGAACACCCAATTTAGTACATATTCTATATTTGTTCATATTATTGTATAAAATATATTAAAAGGAGACACATTTTTCACATTGAAGGATTGTAAATTTTCCAAAGTATTGTGACTTCTCCAAAAATTTGTGACTCTTTCTAAAGAGTTGTTACTTTTCCAAAGAGTTGTGGTTTTTCCAAAGGATTGTGATTTTATTAAAGCGTTGTGACTTTTTCGGAGGGTTGTGACTTTTCTAATAAGGCACAATAATCACTTGTTCATACTATCCTTTGTTGACTATAAATAGAGGGGTTCCTGACATTTTTAAACCATAATTTTTCTAAGTTTTCTATTCTTTTTCTTTTTAACACCCAATTTAGTACGTATTCTATATTTCATGCTAAATTTTTTAAGGCAACTTTATTGACCATTGGTCTGATTTATTGGTTATCTCAATGAAGCTGGATAAGCACTAATACCAAAAGTCTTAGGCCAATCCTATAAAATATTTTATAATATATTTATTTATATTATAAAATATATTAAAATCAGACACATTTTCACATTGAAGGATTGTGATTTTTCCGATGTACTGTGACTTTTTCAAAGAGTTGTAACTTTTTTGAAGGGCTGTGACTTTTCCATATCGGCCAATCAAGAATGATTAAAAAGTTTTAATAACCAAAAACGCAAAAACAATTCAATACAAATTCACAAAAGGTAAAACTTTAGATATCATTGAATAAAATATTGATGTAAGTTGTCAGACAAAGTGATGACGGAAGGAAAAAGTCTGCAAAAAGAAGTAAGTACGAACACAAAAATTGTCATGCTTGAGATTAGTTGTTCAAGAATAGAGCTGTTGAAACAATTTTTCTTTTAACATGTTGATTGGGGGAAAAACTATAAGAAAATTATAGTTTTGTTTTATTATTTTATTTGGTGAAGATCCAAAGTAGATTTCCAAGGAATTGGCGGAGTTCCATGAAAAATAGGGATGAAATTTGTTACGAAAAAAAAGATACAACAACGGGTATGATTTGCCTTGTTTCTATAGGTAGTTCCTGAAGAGTCGCAACCGATCGAAGAGATAAAATAGTCTGAAGGGACGCAAGAGTTGAAGAAACGGGTTTAAAGGTAAAAATTGAATATGGGTAAAAAAACCTATAAGTACAAAGAAAAACATAAAAATAAATTCATCAATTCTAAGGGTGTCACGTAGGCGGGCCTACGATTCTCTTTTATATAAAAAAAATTAAAAAATAAATAACTTGAATAGTTCAAGGCTAGTGAAAAAAGTGAGAACTTCAAGAAAGTTCAACTCAAAGAGTTTAGTCAAGAATGGACCAAGCCATATGGTAATTCCCCAATAGAAGTCTCAGATCAAATTAATTAAGTCACATCCCTCCATTACTATACAACAAAGGACACATCAGAAGCACCATTAAAAAATTAGTTTTAGTACATATAAGTATCTTGTGATAAAGTCGTTGGCGCCACATGCCTGATTTCGGCCATGTAGATTTGCTTTGCTATAAAGGTTGTAAGTATAACTTTTATTACTAATACAATTTTGAGACAAATGTTCAGTTTTTTCTAAATGTCTTTGGTCCCTGCTAATTATAGGTTTGCTATAGCCGGTGTTTCCGTACATTTTAAAAATTAATATTATGTTCTACTTGGAATTTCTAATTCTATATATCATGCAAATATAACCCTTTTTCAGTAAACTCTTTTTAGGTATACTATAGTTGAATATAATTGTACATATGACAAATAAAATCTTTGTCATGTAAAAATAGTTATGGGGATCATGGGGTGTTTTAAAAGGTAGGAGCATGGGGTGAGGCGGGGCGTTTTACTTAGCATAAGTCGAGGTATAAGCCTTGAGACATGGGGCATAAGCCCTATGGATCTTTGAATTTTTAATTTATAATATAGTATAATAATATAATAACACAAAATTATAAAAATACACCAATAGTTTGGAATAATCACAAACATGATTAAGGAAACTCATAGAAAATAAAATTTCTAACATGATTATACAAGTATAAATAATTTAATATTTTAAATTTCTAATAATTAAAAAATTATTATTTCTAAAAATATATTATTATCATACTATACAATTTACCTCCTAAAAGAAAATAATCAACAAAACCTACTAGTATTATAATAAAAATATCACTCCATCATAAATAAAAATAAAATTATTTTAAAATAGCTAAATAAAATATGATAATTTTGAGACATATGACAAAAATATGAAGACCAATGATAAGTAAAAAATTAAAATTTCACTATGTATTTTTTTTTTTAAAATGTTACGCAATATATAATCACCCTCACAGTGTTACCAAATAGTAAAGATGTGATCCTACAACTTGTTATTGGAGTTAATCTCAATCTTCTTATTTCTATATATTAAAAAACTATTAATTATCATTCATTTATTCAAGAATTATGAGTGTCAAGAATGTTAACTAAAGAATTTAACACATAATTTGTTTAAGATCTGTTAGGCGAGCCCCGAACGTTGGGCGTCCGAAGTGCTTAGGGCGTATGGTAGGACGCTTAGGGTGTAAGTAATACAGAACTAAGTCCCACACTTGAGTCTCGGGATGCTTTTCTAGAGCCCCGCCCCTGAGAAACTCCCAACAGAGTCTTTTAAAATACTGAAACCATGCAATGCTTTTTGTGAAAAAAATATTTTTAAAACAGTTGTTATTAATTTATGAATGAATACAAGGATATAAAATCTAAGGTAAACTAACAACATGTTTTCCATTATGGTTAACATTTGTTTATTCTTAGAAGTGATTTTTTTAAAATAGCTTTTCAGAAAAGTGGTTTTGAAAAAAAGTAATTTTTGTTGGGCTAATTCATTTGAAAAGTGCTTTTGATAAGAAAATTGTATTTGACTTTTTCAAAAGAAAATTCTTTTGAGAGTCAAATTATGAAAAAATAGCAAGTAAATGTAGTTTTAATATTCAGATTATTTTATTGAGAGAAACGATTTTATTATAAAAATTTAATTAATTTTTTTTTATTAAATTAAAATACACATATTCAAATATTTAATCAATCTTATACATAGATAAATTAAAAAAAAATCAAATATTGATATAATCTTGCAAAAATATTGTTATTACCTTTTTCTTATTCTTGCAAAATAATGCGTAAAAGAATATAGAAGATATAAAATAATAATATGTAAACCTAATTTTTTTTTTTAAATATCATATAAAAATAAAAATAAAAATCTTAAATGAAACTTAACTAAACTTATGAGATATGCTAATTAATTAATAAGGAATATATTGGTAAATATGTATATATATGGAAATGATTTATTTCTCAAACCTATGGTCCTTCTTATTTCTGCAGAACAATATATACGTTTTTAAATGTTTAAATATTTACTTGAAATTTTTGTCATTTCATAAATAGTACTATACTATTCTTTATGTAAATGAATTGGAGGTATTGTTGGATATTTTGTAATATATAGAGGTCTTTAATTGAACAGACACGTCTGTTCGTGAAAAAATATGTCTATTATATATAAAAAGTCATTTGTTCATGAAAAAACATGACCTTTATGAAAAGTCATCTATTCATGATAGAAGTTGACTATTATGAAAAGTCATATGTTCATGGAAGAGCATGACTCTTTCTTAAGTTCTATAAATATAAAGACTCTCTAGAAGTAGCCTAAGAAAATCTGTATGTATAAACAATGGGCTTTGTTGTATCCTTGAAGAGAATTGTTTGTATTTACCCCAATATGTATATTGGCAATATCTCTTTAAAGAAAGTGAGTGATTACACACCTCAAAACCATCTTCTTCTTCAATTATATTTTCTACTATTATTTTTCTAACAATTTTAAAGAGATATTGAGTTTGAAGAAAATAGACGAGATAAGATCCTTGAATTCAGGAGGAAGTGGGGCAGTAAAAAAAATATTTCAGTGATCTATAGTCTGATTATAAGGCACCAAGTCATATGCAAAAGTGAGCCAACAATGGGTCACGAAGGAAATTACATATATCGGGTTCTACTTTCTTAACTTCTCTTATCATTTATTTATGAAATTTTATCCTTTAAAATTTTTGAGAAATTGTTTTCATAAATGTTAGGATAAATAATTCACTTGTGATGATCTTGAAATGTATTTCAAATAAGTTTAGGATTAACATATATGGTATGTTTAATATAAATTTGTTATTTAGCCCAGAGAAAATTATAATGGCATAATTGTGCTGCATAAAGATCATATGAATTTTATTTTCAAGTTATGAAATAATATATATGAATTTCTTTATTTTGATGGATTATATCTATACTTGAAAGTTATTTAAAAAAATTGAGATTAAGAGAAATTAAATTTTTTTATTAGGTCATTTTCTGTTCATTAAAGGTTGAAGACTTTGTGGTAACATTGAATGCTCATGTGTTATAGTATTGGAACGATATAAATTTGACAACAAGATGATCTACTATTATTAATTAGATGTCCACTCAAGTTATGAAAAAATATATTTGCAACATTTAAAGTGTGTGGATAATTAGATTATGATTAATAATCAATAATATTTGAAGAAGTTTAAGATATAAATTATTTCTTCAACACCCACAAGATATGTCTTTGGTGAACTTGACAATTTTAGCGATACTTAGTTGTTTAAACTTCTAATGTGATGATTAGACTATAAGCCTTTGTAAAAGTATTGTGTAATTTGGTGAAGTACTGTCATGTCACGCCCCGAGCCTACATCCTGGACGTGGCCAGTACTCGAGAACCATTGTTGGTCCCCAAGTGAACCCTTGGCATGACTGACTACTTAGCGGAAGACTTACTCAAGCGATAAAAGTCTTAAAATAGAATTTTATGAACAATTAAACCTAAAGTAAATACTCAACTCAAACTGTCTGTAAAATACTCAATAACATAAGTAAAATAGCTTGCAAAAACAGCTCAAAAATAAGTAAATACTGAAAGACTCCTCGACTCTATCTATCTAAGAAGCCTCTATTACTCAAGATTGATGTCGGGACAAGACCCATGACATCTCAAGACACTGACTAGAAATAGGCATGAAATCCCTCGAAATGTAAGGAGGCTCACCCAAGCTATATGAAGTGTGATGCAGGTCGAATGACATCAATACATTGAATGTACGAGTCTGTAAGGAAAACTTAATGTATAAATAACTGAACTGATAAGACTAGAAGAATACTCACCTCACTCAACTCCAATACAAAAGCAATAATAAGATATGCAATGTTTTGAAGCTTCATAAATAGAAGATATTAACTCAAGGATGTATAAAAAAAAATACAATAAATTACTCTTTACTCTTACTTGGTAGATTCTCTAACCGACAACCATCACTATGAGCAATGTGATAAAACAGTGTCTCGCCCACGCTCCCAAACATTTCCTATACCTTTTCTAGGTATAGAACACCTAAACTAAGTGGATTCACTAAAGGTCTTCCTAAAAGCAATAAGGAATCATCTAAAAAATATGATACTTTACCCATGTTGGCTACATAGTTTACAAGGTATGTGAGTTGTCTGAACTCATCCTCATATCGGTGCGCCACAATACTCCAAATAAATATATACTCGTGCTCAAATGTATAAAACATACTATATCTCAATTTGAGGTAATTGCTCAAAATATTCTCTTAAAAGAGGTAACTGCTCTAAAATAACTCTAAACTCATTACTCGTTTAGAAATAAAAAATTCTCTTTCCTTTATGTAAAAATGATAAATTTGGGGATCAATAGTTCCCTTAAACTTTACTCAAAATGTCTCTTTAAGCTTTCCTCAAAACTCCTCTTTACTTTCTCTGAAAATCAATTTAAGATAATTGTTCGATTAAAAGATTCACAACAATAACTCAATGAATACTCAAATAATAGGGTTCATGTTGAAATACAGACATGAACGAATCAACTCAATAAAATCTCTTAAACTTTTATCTTAAACTCACTTTAGTTTTGAACGTGCATTAAGACATGTGATTAGGATATGCCGTAATTCTCAAAGGTAAATGGAGCCTATAGGAGCTTATACAAAGAAGGGAAATTTGGCCACAACTTAAAGGAACACGCGTCGGATGAAACAAGGAGAGATTGGCCCAGCGACCCGTAGCGTACTGCTGGCGCAGGGCGCCAGGCCTTGATCTTCAGAAGTCCGGCCTGGGTGCACTGCTGGCATGCCGCCCAAGGACATGAACTACTGAAGTTCACCCTTCACGCTTCCATGGCCCGCCGCCCCCAGCCCCTACCCAACACCCCGATGAATTTTCAAGCTTAAATTAGGACCCCAAAATAGTTTAGAATTGGGAAATTTCTCCTAAACTCTTCTTGTTTCTCAAACCCAAAACCAATACATGAGAACTTTCATACAATTTCTTTGGAAAACATAACTTTGCCAAATCAATAGTGTTCATGTGATACTAAGAATGAACAACACTATAAGATTCATAAAACAAAGGAATCAAAACCTTAATTGTTAAAGAACTGAATTCAATATCAAGACCTACGAATGAATCCTTTAGATGTAAGGATTTCTTGACTAAATTGAGATATAGGGCGCGAGGACGAACAAGTCCAACATTATGAGAAGCCTTGCATACCTGACAAAGGTTCTTGGTGAAATTGATGGAAACTTGAAAAACGCCTGAACCCTAGCTTTTTCTCCTTTTGAAACCTTGCTCTAATTCCTCTAAATGTTAAAGAACGTGAAAAATTATTTTAACACTGCCCAGACCTTTAATTAGGTGAAGAAAAACTTGGCTAGGCTTAGTAGAGATTGAAAAGGACAATACTTCCCCTCTAAAGACGATTGAGGTGTCTTAAAAGAAAGGCTTCACTAAAACGAGCATATCTTTTTACTCTGAGCTCAAAATTAAGCAAACTTGATAGCGTTGGAAAGAAGTCTCAAAGACTTTTAATTTAATAGGTCAAGGTTCGCCTAATTTTTTATGTTCTAAGAGATATGAGTGTTTGAAATTGACCCAAGTAAAATCTCATACTGAAACTCAATTGGTAACAAAGCTTTCAACTCAAATTTATGCTAGGGAATTCTAGTGACCTTAATCATATCCAGAATCATTCCCAGTCTCAAGAATTGTACCTAACACCTAAGAAAATTTAAAATCACTCGGTACAATCTTATTCACAAATGAAGAATGGTTCGAGTCTTAACTTAGAAATTTTTGGGGTGTTAAAATATCTCCCCTTCGGGATCATTCGTCCTCGAATGACGGCTGGACTGAGAATGGCAAGGAATGGATTTACTCTTACTGTCTTTCTGACTTCTAAACTTGCCTACTAACATAGGCAGAACTAAATCATACTATGAGTTTAGAAGTGTCTATAACACATACATTAAGAACGATATTGTTTTGAACATAGTCATGTTCTATCTAACAATATGGCTAGTAGCTTTTAAGCTTAGCAATATATCTCAACTATGCATACCTTTCTAAATACCGCACCTCATAAGCTACAACTCATAACTCCTACAAGGGTTTGTGACTACCCTTACCAAGGTCTAAGTTAAATTGTCTGCTCTTAATGTGTTCAAGCCTAATCTCTAATTCAAAAGATGCTAAACATGAGATGTTTATACTAACCTAAACCACAAGATTCAGGATTTATTCATCTATAGGGAATCTCATCCCAAGAATATAACTCCTTACCACTACATTCAACAAAACTTTGAGTCTTAGTCAAGAGGCATCTAATGCATCATGTACTCATCCACATCTAACAACACCACATTCAAACCTAGTACTATAGTCAATCCATGGACTCCTACTAACCAATCCTCCTAAGAATTCCTCCTTCTCTCGTCATCTGTATCTATTGAAATTTCATGCATTATTATCAGGAGCTAACTAACTACTGTCACCTAACTATTATTCGTAGAAAAACTTCATTCATCATTCCTTCACTTTGATAACCTTAGATGGAATAAGCAGACAACTGCTACCAACATAAGAAACATCAACCTTCTCCTTCTATCATCACTCGTCTACCATCATCAACATCTCTCTAGCTAAAAAGGATCACTGAACGAGCTTTAGGGTGACAGATCATAAGCACGATTCATTCGAGAATTCTAATATAAGAATATGCATGACATAACATTATGTTGCTAGCCATTGATATCAAATAATGAATTTGTGATGATGAGCACACTATGAGACATGAGTGCTTATATGAATAGGTTCATAAAATGAGGTTAATATCAATAACTTTAGGGAGTAAGATTGAGATCAATGGGCTATAGTCTTTGCCCCTCATTCTAGAACTAAGCATAGATGTGAATCTGTCTGAAGTGTATGAGCATAGGCCATGAACACAATTTTGATATTAGAAACATCAATAAGATATTGGAATTACTGAACTTTGAGGAATACGCTAGAGTATGAACGGATCGATATATCACTTCCTAAACACTTGACTTGGTTTCTCATCTTATCATCTCCCACTTAGGTTTGAAGCTGACACTTTGAAGCGATGGATCAATTCCATCATTTATATATTGATCTCATGGCTACTGAACTCTCCATGCACAGGCAGTAAGATTCCTTCTAGCACTTCTTTCAAAGTTTCTTCTCTTAACGTTTTCCTGCTTCTATAGAAGTCTTTCTATAATCGTTACCAGCATTGACTTATAGAGCCGCTTAATCTAACTCTCAAGGGAAAAAAATTAATGCTTACCTCAGCCTATTCCATATTGACAGCTCAAATATACTATCTAGGCACACATGAAAAACAATAACTTCATTGGAACCTCGTCTGACTACATACGATCTCGGGTACACCTCTTAATATTCTTGTTACTTTAATGACTTAGCCGCACTTTATTTCTCTCATCTAAAAGTCATTATACCACACTTGTACCACTCACATTTATCAAAAGGTAACAACTTAATTTCTCACCTATTTTATGTCAAACCTACTAGATCAGATCTCGAACTAACGTCATCACCCTCATGTTGCCATCCTTTTGATCACGACACTCATCTCAAATTCAAGCGTAGTGTCTATTACTAAACACATATATAAATATAATTTCTCACATACTATACTAACTTATGAATACTGCATAAATTTAAGAAATACTCACCCACTAAGACCTCATGACACGTAGGCAATCTTTATCTCTCAGTCTACCAATTTACAAATTACTTTCAAATTCCATTGCACAACTTAAGTACTATTTACCCATTTACTATACATCACTACTTAATTAGTTCTATAATTATCTGAACACCATGGGGCTCTCCCTTCGAAATTCATAAGCCTAGCTTATATCAATCACTTCATGAATACTCTGCTCTTTTATTCAACACATATACTTGGCCTTCACTGACACAATGTTACATTAACATAAACTCTCTTTTGGTTAAAGTATACTCTAACTCATCCACAATAGTAACTCTTACTCTACCTTCTATCATGAAATCTACACAAACTCATCACTTCTTAGTCAACCCATAAGGGGGAAAACCTCATTAGTAACTTACTGGTGCATGATTACGACTACATACTTTACTCAATAACTAAACCCATTCTTAGGTTACTACACTTCTAAATGCATACTTCTAACTCTAGGGACTTCCCCTACTGTTGGCTCATAATATTGCAACTCACACTATCTTTCAAGTGAAGATACTACCCAACCATTCTGAAACATACTCCCCTTTTAAAGAGTATTACTTGAAACAAGGTTTAGAGAAGAGAGTCTAGGAGTACATCTCGGTTTTAGCTCGAACGCACGATTCATATAAATAAGAGTGCATTCTTTCAAATCTCAACACTTAAGCTCACTCACGGGCTTCTCTCAACCCCTATGCAGTCTCATGACTTTCTGAAGACTTTTGCTGAGAGTAACTCATCGATAAGGATATGTGCTTTTCTTTTCAACTACCTTGAGTATGAGGGGTAGTTGAATAGTTATTAGAAAAGCACAAGTATGAATAAGTTCCTTGTGACACAGTTCTAGTGCACCATTTAGAGTATGAAAGAAGGGAAATTTTTATTAAATGTATGTAATCCCTCATTTATAGATATGGGGCTGCCACAACAATACATAAGATTCTACTGACATGGCTTCATGGACACCCTAGGACACTTTGACTCTGTGCTGTGATACCAAGTTTGTCACGCCCCGAGCCTACACCTTGGACATGGCCGGCACTCAAGAACCATTGTTGGTCCCCAAGCGAACCCTTGACCTGGCTTACTGCTTAGCGGAAGACTTACTTAAGTGATAAAAGGCTTGAAAACAGAATTTTATGAACAATTAAACTCAAAATAAATACTCAACTGAAACTGACTATAAAATACTGAATAACATAAGTATAATAGCTTGCAAAAGCATCTCAAGAAAAAGTAAATATTGAAAGACTTCTCAACTCTATCTATCTATAAATCCCCAATTACTCAAGATTGATGTCAGGACAAGACCCATGACATCTCAAGACATTGACTAGAAAATAAGTGTGAAGTCTCTCGGAATGCAAGGAGGCTCACCCAAGCTATCTGAAGTGCAAAGTGATAACACCTGTATTTGCATCATAATAAGATGTAGGTCGATTGACATCAATACATTGAAGGTACGAGTATGTAAGGAAATCTGAATGCATAAATAACTGAAGTGATAAGACTGGAACAATACTCACCTCAACTCAACTCCAATAAAAAAGCAATAATAAGAGATGCAATGTTTAAAGCTTCATAAATAGAAGATATTAATTCAAGGATGTATATAAAAAAATATAATAAATTATTATTTACTCTTTATTTGAGAGATTCTCTAACCGACAACCATCACAATGAGTTATGTGATGATACAACGCCTCACCCATGCTGCTAGAGCTGGCATATACCTTGCCATGGCATAGAACACCTCAACTAAGTGGATCCACTAAATCTCTACTCGAAAGTAATAAGGAATCATCTAAAAAGTATAATCATTTACCCATGTTGGATACATGGTATATGAGGAATGTGAGTTGTCTGAACTCATCCCTGTATCGGTGCTCAATATTATTCCTAATAAATATATACTCATGATCAAATGTATAAAACATACTCTTTCTCAATTTGAGGTAGTTGCTCAAAATATCCTCCTAAAAGAGGTAACTGCTCTGAAATAACTCTGAACTCATTACTCATTTAGAAATAAAAAATTTATTTTCTTAATGTAAAAATGATAAATTTGGGGATCAATAGTTTCCTTAAACTTTACTCAAAATGTCTCTTTAAACTTTTCTCAAAATTCCTCTTTACTTTCTCAAAAAATCAATTTGAGATCATTGTTCGATTAAAAGATTTTCAACAATAACTCAATGAATACTCAAATAATAGGGTTCATGCTAAAATATAGACATGAACGAATCAACTCAATAAAATCTCTTGAACGTTTCTCTTAAACTCACTATAGTTTAGATCGTGCATTAAGACATGTGATTAGGATATGCCAGAATTTTCAAAGGTAAATGGACTCTATAGAAGCTAATACAGAGAAGGGAAACGTGGCCAAAACTTAAAGGAACATGAGTCGGATGAAACAAGGAGAGATTGGCCAAGTGACACCCTAGTGTACTGCTGGCGCAGGGCGTAAAGCCTTGAACATTTGAAGTCAGGCCTGGGCGCACTGCTGACGCGCCACCCCAGGACTTGAACTTCTGAAGTTCATCCTTGGCACTTCCATGGCGCGTCACCCCTACCTAGAACCCCGATGAATTTTTAAGCTTAAATTAGGTGTCACGCTCCGAGCCTACACCCTGGGAGGGACTGGCACTCGAGAACCATTGTTGGCCCCAAGCGAACCCTTGCCTGGCTTACTACTCAATGGAAGACTTTACTCAACAAAGATAAATTTATTAAATAAACTAGAATGTTGTAACGAAAACATTCAACTAGCCAATAAGGCAACTCAAGTCTTATAACAAAACAACTGAAATGAACAAAACTAATGAACTAACAATGTCTAACTATCTATGAAGCCTCTACTAACTGAGATGGATGTCGGGACAAGACCCATGACATCCTAAATAAACTAAAATGATAAAACAAAATAATAGGATCCTCCGGAAGAAAGAAGCTCACCAACAACTCTGAAGCTCAACTGGATCAACGAAGCGTTGGATGCTGATCCTGATTACCTATATCTGCATCATAAAAGATGCATGCCAAATGGCGTCAGTATATGGAATGTACGAGCATGTGAGGGGAATTCTAAAACAAACACAAGCTTGAAATGGAACTGAAAAAAACTTATCTCGTCTCAACTAGACTAAACTCATTTCAATATAATGCAGAAATAGAAACACGATAGAAAGAAAAACTTTAAAACATGTAGATAGAAACTTAGTGTATTGAAAACACAACAAAACTTAGTTTGTATATGAAAATACAAGTAACTCTATGGGAGATTCTCTAACCGGCAACCATCACTATGAGCTATGTGATGATCTAGCATCTTGCCTCATGCTGCCAGGGCCGTCCTATACTTTGCTGGGGTATAGAACCTACTACTAAATAGATCCACTAGTCTATGCTAAAAATCATTAAGGAATCATCTAAAAAGTATGACCTTTTCTACCCATGTTGGCTACATGGTTTATGGAGACTTGAGTTATCTGAACTCTCCCCATATCGGTGCTCAATACTACTCCCAAAAATGTAACTAGCTCATATTTTTAAAACATAACTCTTTTGTGGTTGGAGATTATTACTCAAAAGATCTTTCTCTTAAAAGAGATGGTACTAAAACTGCTCATGAAAACTTTTTTGGAAATCGATGTTTCCTCTCATCTTAAATGTGAAAACATTTACTCTTTGGGAATACTTAGTTCACATATATATATATATATATATATATATCACTTTGAAGAAATAAACTTGGCTCTACTCTTCCTAAAACTCAATGCTTAAGTCTTTAAAACAAGTTTAAAATGATTGTAACAGACTTTGGAAAGATTCTAAGAACTCTTTAATCTTGACTCTTAGCTCTACCTTGAATTTGAATTATGGATTCAAGGGTTATGATCTCATTTTATGGATGATCTCATGATGTTTAGACATACCTTAGAGTATAGAAATCAACTAGAAAACATAGGTACGATTCTAGGGAACTCAAACGGAAAGAAGTGGGAAAGGGTAGAGGACCTGGCGACCCTGGTGTACTGAGTGGCGCAGGGCGCCAAACCCTGAACTAGGGAGTCTAGGTTGGGCACACTGAGTGGCGCGGCGCCCCACTCCTTTTCCCAGAAAGTTTGATGAATTTTCATGCTCGTTTTCTAACCCCAATTTACCTAGAATCAAATGGTTTCTTCCCCAATCTCTTAGATTCGAATACCCATCATTAGTGTACAAGAATCTACTCAAAAACAACCTTAAAACTCATACAATTATCTCAAGAACTCATCAAAACCTCAACAATCAAGATCATGAAGGAAACTTCAACAAGACTCATCAAGAACTCAAATCTTTTACTTTCAAGAATGAAACTACGTTTAATTAATCATGATTGGCGCGTGGGTGAATGAACCCACTGCTCTGTGAACTCACATACCTCTTAGGGATCAACCCTTGCCGAAATCTGCAACGAAAATCCTCAAGAACTTGGCGAACGCTTGACTTTTTCTCTTTTTCTCCTCTTCTTGAACTTCTCTCAAAGCCCTAGCGTATTTTAGGATTTATAAAACTGAACCAAATCATATTAGACCCCTAGATATTACCAATTTTTGTTTTAATTTAATTGGGTAAGGAAAAGACCAAAATACCCCTCTTAATTCCGGGTAACTTTACTTAACTGGACAGCCCGACTTCAAACAGACATATCTCCCTCATACGAGCTTGAAAATTAGCAAACTCAGTGGCGTTGGAAAGATAATTCAAAGACCTTTCATTTGATATCTTATGTCCCACCTAACTCATATGTACTAAGAGTTATGGTTGTTTGAAGTTGACCCGAAACTCATACTTAGCATAACTTGACAAAATTTCCAAATTTAATCTTTCCAAAAATAGTTTCTTTCTAATTATAGTTCTTTCAAATAGAGAGGTGTTACAATATCTCCCCCTTGGGAACATTCGTCTTCGAATGAGATTACTCTAAGAAGACTAAGGGTGTAACATCTAACATTCAGCTCAAACACCCAATAAGCAAAATATAAATACAACATGCCAACTTAAAACAAATGCCAAGAAAAGGATTAGTACCTTAATATGAAATTTCTCCGGATTCGAAGAGATGTGGGTATCGCTTCTTCATATCCTCCTCAGCTTCCCAAATAGCTTCCTCTACAAATTGATTCCTCTAAAGAACCTTGACTGATGCTACCTCCTTGGTTCTCAACTTGCGAACCTGACGATCTAGAATCTGTATGGGAATCTCTTCATAAGATAAGCTATCTTTAATACCAATATCTTCAGTAGGTATGATAAGTGAAGGATCGCCCATACACTTCTTCAACATGGAAATGTGAAACACCGAATGAACCGCTGCTAACTCTTGCGGTAGCTCCAACTCATAAGCTACATTACCGATCATCTTAGATATTCTGTAAGGACCAATGTACCGGGGAATTAGCTTCCCCTTCTTACCAAATCTCATAACACCCTTCATGGGTGAAACCTTTAAATATACCCAATCATCTACTTCAAACTCTAAGTCTCTTCTCCTAGCATCTGTATAGGATTTCCGACGACTCTGCGTTGTTTTCAATCTCTCTTAGATAACCTTCACTTTCTCCATAGCTTGATGAACTAAGTCTGGTCCTATCAACCCAGCTTCACCAACTTCAAACCATCCAATATGAGATTTGCATCGTCTCCCATAAAGAGCTTCATAAGGAGCCATCTGGATGCTAGAGTGATAACTATTGTTGTAAGAAAATTCTATGAGAGGTAGGTGATCATCCCAATTACCCTTGAAATCAATCACACAAGCCCTCAACATATCTTCTAAAGTCTGGATAGTGCGCTCTGCTTGACCATCAGTCTGAGGATGAAAAGCAGTACTCAAGTTCACCTTTGAACCCAAACCTTTCTGAAATGACTTCCAAAATTGCGCAGTAAATTGTGCACCTCTATCTGAAATAATGGACACCGGAACTCTATGAAGTCTTACTACCTCTTGAATATATAACTTAGCATAATCTTCTACTGAATGGGTAGTCTTTACCGATAAAAAATGGATTGATTTAGTCATTTGATCTGCAATCACCCAAATCGAATCATGCTGCCTGCGAGACCGTGGTAAACCTGTAATGAAATCCATATTGATCATCTCCCACTTCTATTCCGGAAGATCTATATTTTGAACCATACCACCGGGCCTCTGATGCTCTACCTTGACTTGTTGGCAGTTCGGACACTAAGCAAAAACTCTGCGATACCCTTCTTCATACTACTCCACCAATAGACTTCTCTCAAGTCACGATACATCTTTGTGGAACCCGAATTGATAGAATATCTGGAGCTATGAGCTTCCTCCATGATCCTCTCTTGGAGTTCATCCACACTTAGTACACACAATCTACCTTGATACCTCAATACACCATCTCCTCCTTGTTCAAAAACCATCACTTTTTGCTTATGAACATTTTCCTTAAATTCAAGAAAAATAGGATCTTGGTCTTGTTTTTGTTTCACTTCAGACACTAATGATGATTCAGACCCTTTCATCACCACTACTCCTCCTTCATTGGAATCCATTAGAAGAACTCCTAATCGTGTTAGTCTGTGCACATCTTTTGCTAACTCTTTCTTGTCTTCCTCAACATGGGAAGTACTACCCATAAACAACCTGCTCAAGGCATCAGCAACAACATTAGACTTACCTGGGTGATAGAGAATACTCATGTCATAATACTTGAGTAACTCTAACCACCTTCTCTGCATGAGATTAAGCTCTTTCTGACTAAACATATACTGAAGACTCTTGTGATTGGTGAACACATCCACATAAACACCAAAAGAATAGTGACGCCATATTTTGAAAGCAAATACTACGGCAGCCAACTCTAAATCATGGGTTGGGTAATTCTTCTCGTGAATCTTAAGATGTCTGGAGGTATAAACTATAACTTTTCCATTCTGCATTAACACACAACCCAATCCGACTCTGGACGCATCACAATATACCACAAAACCTTGCGTACCTTCTGGTAAGGTCAATACTGGGGCAGTAGTCAACCGCTTTTTCAATTCCTGAAAGCTTTTTTCAAAAGCTTCAAACCATTGAAACTTAACTGTTTTCTGAGTCAACTTAGTCAATGGGGATGAAATAGATGAAAACCCCTCGACGAACCTTCTATAATAGCCAGCCAATCCCAAGAAACTCCTAATGTCTCGGAGACATGGGTCTAGGCAAGTTCTGCACTGCCTCTATCTTTTGAGTATCAACTCTAATCCCATCACCGAAAACAATATGGCCTAAGAATGCCACAGACTCAAGCCAAAATTCACACTTAGAGAATTTTGCATACAACTCTCTATCCTTGAGGGTTTGGAGAACTATTCTGAGATGACTAGCATGATCTTCCTCATTCCTTAAATATATTAGAATGTCATCAATGAATATGATAACAAACATATCTAGATAAGGCTTGAATACTCTGTTCATTAGATCCATGAATGATGCAGGAGCATTATTCAAACCAAAAGACATAACTAGGAATTCATAATGACCATAGCGGGTCCTGAAAGTTGTCTTAGGGATATCACTTTCTCTTAGTCTCAACTGATGATAGCCAAATTTGAGGTCTATCTTAGAAAAATAAGTGGCAACCTGAAGTTGATCGAATAGATCATCAATTTTCGGAAGAGGATACTTATTATTGATAGTAACCTTATTCAACTGATGGTAATCTATGCACATTCTAAGAGAACCATCTTTCTTCCTCACAAATAAGACCGGAGCGCCCCAAGGTGAAACACTTGGTCGAATAAAACCTTTCTCAAGGAGATCTTTCAACTGTATTTTAACTCTTTCAACTCTGCTGGAGCCATTTTGTATGGCGGAATAGAGATAGGACGAGTATCGGGAAGAATATCTAAACCGAAGTCTATTTCTCTCTCAGGAGGGACTCCAGGAAGATCATCTGGAAAGACTTCTGAAAACTCACTAACAACTGGAAATGACAGAAAAGGTGGTGTCTCGACACTAAAGTCATTAAAACGGACTAAGTGATAGACACACCCCTTGGAAACTAACTTTCACGCCTTAAGGTACGAAATGAAACGACCCTTAGGCACTGCTAAACTACTCTTCCATTCTATAACTGGCTCATTAGGAAACTGGAACTTAACTACTCGAGTTCTACAATCGACTGAGGCATAACAAGCATGTAGCCAGTCCATACCTAGAATGACATCAAAATCTATCATGTTTAACTCGATTAAGGCAGCAATGGTGTTCTTGTGATTGATGGAAATGGTACAATCATGATAGACTCTCTCAGCTAGAATAGACTCACCAACAGGTGTTGAAGCACTAAAGGGCTCAAGAAGTTTCTCATGAAGGACATCAAAATTCATCGCAACGTAAGGAGTCACAAAATACAGACTCACTCCTGGATCTAGTAAAGCATAAACATCAAAATTAAAGACTTTGATCATACCAATAACTACATCTGGAGAATCCTCTTGCTCTTGGTGACTAGTAATAGCATATAGACGGTTTTCTCTTCCGCCTGCCCCTGAAGTAGCTCCTCTAGATGCAGCCCTGTCTGGTGGAGCAACTGAAGAAGATTGGGCTCTATTGCCCCCATTACTATATCCTTGTCTGTTCTTAGGTCACTCTTTCATAAAGTGACCATTCTGACCACACTTGAAGCAACCAGTAGAGCCATTATGACACACCCCTGAGTGGATCCTACTACACTTAGCACACACAGGAGTCCAATTACCTCCTTGTGCCACACTACCTTGAGACTGCACAGGTCTAGCTCTGAAATTTTGTGAATTCTGATTGTTGAACTCACCTCTGTTCCTTGGTCCAGGTGCACTAGCAGATGATGAAGCAGGTCCCTTTTGCTTATGTTGGAAAGATGACCGGTTGGCATTACTCTTCTGCTGTCCGGACTCATTCCCTGTCTTAGCTTTCTTGTTTTGGAACTCTTCCCTATCTCTCAGCTTATCTTCCTCAACCTGTTGCACATGGATCATCAGCCTTGCTATGTCCATATCCTTTATTAGCATAGCTGCCTTGCCTTCCTTACTTGACAGATGAAACAACTCAGCAACAAACAGACTCATCCTACTCCTCATGTCAGCAACCATCTCCGGAGCATAATAGGAAAGTTGGTTGAACTTAAGGCTATACGCATGCACACTCGTAGATTCCTGCTTAAGAGTGAGGAATTCTCTTAGCTCATGGGAAAAGAAACGCCCCATGAATGCACTCTCGAACACAGCCTAGCTCACTATCGGTGCATCCTCAGCTCTACCCTTCTTCCATTGGTCAAACCAGATTCTAGCAACACTCTTCAGTTGATATGCAGCTAGTTCCGCTCGCTCAGCATCAGCAACATGCATAACCTCAAACACTTTCTGCAGTTCCTCTACAAAGTTTTCCGGATCCTCAGTGACGCTTGAACCAGCGAAGCTTGGAGGATTCATCCTTAAGAACTCACGGATCCTAGAAGTATCAGCCACTTCCTGATGATTTTCTCCTTCTTGCCAAGCTTGGTTGGTCACAACTTGGCTCAACATCCGGATAGCTTGCCTGAACTCAACATTGGTGACTTCTCCTTGGGGTTGCACTTCCGGTGCATTGGGTACCCCTTTATCCTCAACATTCCCTCTAGCAAGATGACCTCAGACAGCTCTTCGTGGAGGCATGATCTGAAAGATACACGCAAGCACGAGTTAGAAAGAAATTTTATAGAGATAAACTATATCCCACGAAATGAGTATGAAAGAAGTGAGGTAGTTCCTAAATTTTGCAGCCTCCTAATTATAGATGTGGCGCGATTCACACCGATATATAGGACTCTACACACACGGCTTCATAGACACCCTAGTACTCTCGAACTCTATGCTCTGATACCAAGTTTGTCACGCCCCGAGCCTACACCCTGGGCGGTGTTACATTAGGACCCCAAATTAGTTTAGAATTGGGAAATTTCTCCTAAACTTTTCTTGTTTCTCAAACCAAAAACCAATACATTAGAACTTTCATACAATTCTTTTGGAAAACATAACTTTACCAAATGAATAGTGTTCATGTCATACTAAGCATGAACAACACTATAAGATTCACAAAACAAAGGAATCAAAACCTCAATTGTTAAAGAACCCAATTCAATATCATGAACTACGAATGTATCCTTTAGATGTAATGATTTCTTGACTAAATTGAGATGTAGGGTGTGAGAAAGAACAAGTCCAATACTGTGAGAAGCCTTACATACCTGGAAAGGATAAAGGTTCTTGGTGAAATCGATGGAAACTTGAAGAACGCTGAACCATAGTTTTTTCTCCTATTGAAACCTTGATCTAATTCCTCTAAATGTTAAAGAACGTGAAAAATCATTTTAACGCTGCCCAGACCTTTAATTAGGTGAAGAAAAATGTGGCTAGGCTTAGTAGGGATGAGAAAAAACCAAACTACCCCTCTAAAAATGATTGAGCTGTCTTAAAAGAGAGGTTTCACTAAAACGAGCATATCTTTTTTACATCGAGCTTGGAATTAAGCAAACTTGGCGGCGTTGGAAAGAGGAATCAAAGACCTTTAATTTTTATAGGTCAAGGTCACCTAACTCTTTATGTTCTAAGAGATATGATTGTTTGAAATTGACCCAAGTAAAATCTCATATTGAAACTTAATTGGTAAGAAAGCTGTCAACTCAACTTTATGCTAAGAGATTCTAGTGACCTTAATTCATATCCAGAATTATAACCACACTCAAGAATTGACCTTAACGCCTAAGAAAATTTAGAATCACTCGGTAGAATTTTTTTCACAAATGAAGAATGGTTCGAGTCTTAACTTAGAATTTTTCGGGGTGTTACATGTCACTTGAAATGTTGTGACTTTTCATGAAAAGAAATATATGTTGTAAGATAACTTTTGTATAGACATGACCATTCATACATACATGAATTGGTGTGCTGGTCTATAAATTGTAAATCTTCTAATGATAATGATAAAATCCATATAAATTTGATTTGTAACATGTATGAAGGTGTCATAAGTTTTGCATCAAAATAGGCTTGAATTTCATAGTGGAATAAGAATATATTTAGCATATAAATACTTGAAAAGAAATGGAATGTGTGAAAAAAAATATAATTTTTAAATGTTGTGGCCACAATTAATGCAACCACTATATGCTATTGAAATAATGATGATATTAGTGATATGCCTAGGTGAAAAATTTGTTTATGATTTATATTAATCTTGTAAAATAGTATAATAAATGTGTGAATGAATAAGGCGAAAATCCTTGAACTAAACACAAGTGATGGAAACCCAACTTTGATTTAGTATACACTCTAACATACAAGTTCAACGGGCAATAACAAGTTACTTTGTGTTGCTGAAGCACGAGTCTTCTTTTTAGAGTCTTAATTCAAGGGTACTGCATATTGTTATATGAGAAGTTGAGGAGTTGTTAAATGGGCATAGTGAAAAACTCCAAAGTGCAAACTGTTACACGTAGGTTGAATTAATTCTTAATGAAATCAATAAATGTCTACAGTAACAGGGACATAGTAGCTAATTTCACCTATATGTATATTGAAGTGGTGTCACTTCAAGCAAGATCTAAAGGGTTGGTCTTGTAAATATTCATGAAATCAGGATGAGCACATGGCCATAAACGTGCTAAAGAAAATACTGGGGTTTTTAAGCTATAAATAATATTATGTGTGTGATATTTTCAGTTTTGACACAAGGAGTTGTGGTTCAAATCTTTTAAAATATCAATTACTTCGTTAGAACTTTAAAGTACTTGCACTAACAGAAAGTTCAAATCTATTAAGATACTCTCTGGTATGCATGATATTATGAGAAATATTACAAACTTTTGAGGTATTATTGAATATTTTGTAATATATAGAGGTCTTAAATTGAACAGACACATATATTCGTGAATAAACATGGCCATTATGAAAAGTCATTTGTTCATGAAAGAACATGACCTTTATGAAAAGTCATATGTTCATGAAAGAACATGACTCTTATGAAAAGTCATATGTTCATGGAAGAACATGACTCTTATGAAGAGTCATCTCTTACGTTCTATAAATATAAAGATTCTCTAGAAGTAGCCTAAGAAAAATCTGCATGTATAAACAAAGGGCTTTGTTGTATCCTTGAAGAGAATTGTTTGTATTTACCCTAATATGTATATGGGCAATATCTCTTTAAAGAAAGTGATTACATGCCTCGAAGCCATCTTCTTCTTCAATTTATATTTCCTATTATTTTTCTAACAGGTATTAAATTTTTATTTGATGTTTCAGCTTTTATTTTCAAAGTGAGTAAAGGTGGAAGTATTTTAATTTATTAGGGTTGCAAAAACTTTTCACTGTTAATATAGTTTTGTCAATTCTAATAGGTCATTTTTCCATAGTAGTAATAATTTATGATAGAATCAAGAAGACATTTCTAATTAGTAAAGAAGATTAATTTATTTTTACATGTCATTAATTAATTATTATATTACCAATATAAATTATGGTGAAGTCGTGGGATTATTTCCCCCTTAATTAGAGGTCTCGGGTTCGAGCCCTGAAAATCCAGAAAGGACAGTGTACGATCCGAATATACTCGAGGCTCCGAACACTAAATGAGAAACAAAAAAATAATTATTTATTATATATACATTTTTTTATAATCACGCAAAAACACGAATAATTTCTCTCTAGTTAAGTGTAATAATACAAATCCTTTTGGAATCATGAAATATTTCTTGAATTCCAACAATGGCTTCACATCAAAAGATGTTCTAATATTCCAGCACAACTTGCATGGAAGGAGATTCTGATAGTATTCAAAATGTGGTGATCACTTTTTATAGTCTTTAATATGATGACACTAAGGTTCTTTATTGTCTTTTAAGTATATAAAAATGATCCACGATAGAAGTTCTCTGTGCCTTCCAACTTTAGTCTTTTGTTTTACCGTATTATTTTAGCAATATATTTTGGAATCAAAAGCTTTACATTAATTATTAAATATAAAAAATAAATCACATAAAGATCCTCCAATTGGGAATGGGATTCATTTTTAGATGAGAATATACACGTGCCAGGTGCTTAAACATTCTACATGCAGCCAATGAAGATGTGAAGAGGAAGATCATACATTTGGGTTTTTGTCATTAATTTTTACATATACTCTATTTGTTTTTTTCTTATTGGGTGCCCCATGTTTGATTTGACAAGATTCCAGCCTTCAAAATCAAGTGTTATGCAGTTTTGCACTTTTTCTGACTTGACCATTTAATGGATTTGTTTATCATCAAAAAGGGCACTGTTTGAAGCTTGATCCCAAAAGGAACCAAAAGCATAAAAGCCTTAATAACAGTAAACATTATGATCAAAAGGGCTTCTTTGTGGGGTGAGAAAGAAATTGTTTTAGCTTAAACATGTAAGAAAAAAGTTAAATCTTAAGAATTCGGTTGGCTTGCGAGGGTATTTGGATGGACTTTTTAAAAGTGATTTTATATATCAAAAACTTAAAGTATTAATTTGAGACATTCAACTTTTGACTTTTCTTTTTAGTACTTTTTCAGCCTTAAAAATATGTTTAAGATATTTTTTGAGTTACTCAAATACTTTCAAAACAAAAAAGTAACTTAAAAGTCAAAAAATACTAAAAATAAAATCAATCTAAACAGTTTCGATGAAAATTTTTACAATGGTATAAGCACAACCAACAATAGTTATGTTACCCTCCATTATTTAGTTGACACTTGGATAATGGATCCACTTATTTACCTCTTTACCATCTCTCTCCTACTCACCTCTCTTTTCTTTCATTTTCTTATTAATTTAATCACAAATTTCATCCAAAATATCATATTTATTCCACGTACCAAATCATACCCAATAATATATAGTAGCATACATATGTCACATTATTTTATATTTTAAACGGGGCAAAGCTAAGTGTGAAGGCCATTGTCCTAGGAAAAGTGATTCCAACATATATTTATATATATATATATTCATTGGTTGATGAATAATTGGGATTCACATGAAATGAAAAAGCAGTTCATGCTGACTAGGTTGAGCACTGACCCACACAAAATTTTCTTCTATAATTTTGGTGGTTACAATATACTATAAATCTAATATTTAAGTAAAGCTGGGTAGTGGATTTTACTTTTTAAATTTTTTTGTTTTATCGAGCATTTGATTTTGTTATTGCTGGGAGCTGTCAATTTTATTTCTTCATAGGAATTTTTAAAAATGACTACAGTTTGAACTTAACTAAAAATTATTAGTTATAATTTGCTTAATTACCATTTATAATTATATGTTAGAAAATGAGCGGCAAGCGAGATTGAGAGAGGAAGGAAAAAGGCAAGCGAGTTTGGGCGAGAGAGGATGAAGACATGTTGTCTTCATTGTGTCAATGTAATGACCCTCCAAGTCATTTTCTTGGTATTGCCTTCTTTGCGTCGTTTAAAGTGTTCATATAGCGACCCCAAGTCAGTTATTACTTGTTGAGACTGACAGTTCAGTCACCTGGTCTTTTGTTTGGATTTTATGCAAGTTTCTGTGCTTTGGAGCTTTTGAAACTTGAACGGTTGACTTCGGTCAAAGGTTCATGAAAATGGCCTCAGAATCCAATTATTATGGTTCCGTTATCTCTGGAATGACGAGTTTGATCTAGACGGACCTTTGGTCCAAATTCTGAAGCTTCCGGTCTCGTCTCGAGCCCCCTTGTGAAAATTTGTGTAAAATGGAGTTTGGGTGTGAGACCCAGTTTTTATCGAGACGACCTCGATTGGAAGTTTCGACATCTCTGTTGAGTTCGAAATACCGAATTTGGTGGGATAGCTTATCTCGTTTGCGTGCAAGGGTTTCTGAACGAATCCCGAGCACCCCGTTGGAAAATTTCATGTTGAGCAACACTGGCTGATGTGCATCAGCTGGTGCAGTCAACTTTTGCCCTTCCCATTCACGGACTTCAGGCCGCGCTTACAGTGGCTAGGTGACCCATTGCGTTGGTGGGCCAGGCGCCGTGTTCACGGTGCTTCAGGCCCCCGACCTTCCGCAATTGTGGAGAGACTTCCACGTTCACGGAGTTCATTTAACTAGTGTTTTTATTAAGGACCAGTCATGAATTCAACATTAGTTGGTTATTTCAAATTGAGTTTTTGTGAGTTGTAGAGCTCCAAATTTGCTAATTCTTGTTGCAATTTGTACGGAAAATTCGTCTCTCCGCGTTGGAGTGATCATGGAGTCTCAAAGAGCATCTATGTGATATAAAATTCTTCCCGAAGCCTTAGTCCTTTAATTAATAGTATTTTTCTGGATTGAATTGTTGCATGTTGTTGAAATCTGACCTTTCGAACCTTTAACTGTGTCCCGTTTTGGGACACTAGCTCGGTAAAACCTTTCAGTTCGTGCTCCATTCGGTGATATAAGTCGAGCTCGCCGAACCACTCGGCGACGCGCTGAATGGTATTTTGGCTCGCCTAGTTTTACAGAACTCCCAACAATTTGGGGGGTTCAAATGACGGACAACGTCGGGCTCGCCGACCTATTCGGCGAGTTGCCGACTGAGCTTTTAGATCACCGAGTTTTACAGAATTTCCCATCAAGCTGGGTGGTTCCAACGGTGGTCCAAGTCGGGGCTCACCGACCTGTTCTGCGATTCGCCGACTGGGTTATTGGCTCACCTAATTGCCCATTTCCCAACACTTCTCACTTTTCAACCTGCATAATCAACACCCGTTATTCAAAAACTAAATTTAAAATATCAAAGACTTGGGTTGCCTCCCAAGAAGCGCCTTAACATCGTGGCATGATGGAAACACTAATTTAAGCTTCATTTTTGGGGTTTGCCATTGTTTCACTAGGCAACTCTCCTTTTGGCCTTGGATTTAGATGAGTCAAGATTTGACCCATCTGTGTTTCTAGCTGCTTGATAGAGACTGAATGAGAAGTCAGTGTCTAATTGATAGTTGAGATGTCCTCCTTCATCTCTTTCAACCCTTTTTCTGAACCTTCGACCTCGTTGAGAATGCGTGAGAGCATGTCTTCCGTTCGGCCATTCTCTGAGTCAGCCCTTGGTTCTTTAGGCTTTTGACGCTCATGAGGTGGGATGTACCTATCCTTGTAACCCTCTCTTTCCTTCCAAGTGGCGTGACGATCACGCCATTCTCTGTCATGATCTCTCCATCCATCATCTCTGTTCTAACCCAGATTTCCACCCGGCCCTTGATAGTTTTGCCGAAAACCTCCTCCTTGATTTGCAAGGAAGTTCACTTCCTCATTGTACAACACTTCAAATTGTGCCTCCTCGGGATTTCCTCCACCAACACCTACATCATTTACACTTTTCAACCCACTACCCATCACATTTTTCGACAATAAGTCCTCCTGGGTCATAATTTTTGCCACGTTTTGGTCTCTCTCTTGATCCTTCTCGATCTGCTCCTTTGTCATTCTAAAGGTGAGAGGAGACACTTGGTATTCACGAGTGTACCATGCTCTATTGATTTTGGTCATACGATCTAGGAGTCGAGATGCGACATCCCAAGGCTGTTGCATTATACCACCAGGAACAAGTTGATCAGCAACTCCTTTGTTCACTGAGTCAAGACTCCTGTAAAAGTATTGCAACAAGACATCATGGGCCAATCCATGAGTTGGGCACTGATGTAATAGCTTCTAAAACCTCAGCCACGTCTCGTGGATTAGTTCGCCTTCCAAGCGTTTGTACCCTTGAATGCTATCCCTTATGGTCATCATCCTTGATTGGGGAAAGTACCTCACATAGAAAGCAGCAGTCAACTCATCCCAGGTGGTAATGGAGTTTCTCGGATGATCAGCCAACCACTTTGTGGCTTCTCCCATCAAAGAGAATGGAAATAATCGAAGACGGACCGATTCTTGAAAAAGGTCCACAAACGTCAGCAAAATTCCTAACATGCTCATGGGGATCCTCATGAGCCAGCCTTCAAAACAATCCTTTCAATTGTAGGAGCTGAAGCATTGTGCTAGTGATGTGAAAAATAGCATTCCCTTCAGCAGGAGGTAGACGTATAGCTACGACACCACCCGATTGGATAGGGTCGTTAACATCATTCAAATTACCTATATCGTCATGCTGGCCCACTTGGCTACCATTGCTCCCGTTTAGGCTCATTTCTTCATTTGTTTAACACAACCAACACAAACACAAACAACGTAAGTCGATTCAACTATAACATAAAAAGAACACAATTCAAACTTTAATAATAGAATTTCAAAAAGCACCACTCCCTGGCAGCGGCGCCATTTTGATTAACGTTTCAAGTACACATCATCCAATTCTAGGTGCAAACGATCGTTATTCAGTATAAAACCCAATGAAGAGTTGGGGTCGAACCCACAGGGAGCGGTACGTGTCTAAAATTCAGTTATGAAGTTATAAAGTGGTCTATTCGGTTATAGGAATAGAGTTTATCGAAAAAATATGCAAATAAATCTAAGGGGTGACAACGAATGTCAGATAGGGGAGTTTGGATTGTTAACTATCAGCTACAACACAAGCAAAACAGAGATAATATCAATATAGAGAGGAATTCTCGGAATGTGATCGATTATAGGAAAATTTCAATGTATGGGTAATTGAAATTACTAACAAATAGCTAGATATCAGCAGGTAGGCTAGACTATAGATGCAATAGATTTCTCTCGAACAACTACTATGAATTAGGTGATTTCTTTCGAACATCAACAAGCTTAGCAAATAAGAACAACCCACACCTTAATTCATCCACTCTCTCGAGCTAGATGGGTAGAATTAGATTTAGGATCTACTCTTTCGAGCTAAACCCATATCAACCCAATAACTACAACCATTAATCGAAAGCTTTGGTTCTAAAACTTCTCTCTCAAGCAAGCCCAACACTTTATACTAGAATTGCATTTGTAACTATAATTCATAGATTTTAACACAGCTATCAATTAAACCCATTTCAATTAAGCATTAAAATTAGTAAATAACAATACCCATCAGCTAATTCAGCCCATAATCACATGATCACACCTCAAGAATTGGGGTCTTAGCTAAACATCATAAAAAGGTAAAAACAATTACCAACTCGACTTTCCATCAGCTAGGTAAGAGTCTTCAAGACTTTACAATGTTTTTCAAGGGTTAAATTCAAAGACCCACTTACAAATCCTCAAATTTTTCAATAAGAATTCAAAAACTAGAAGAAAAACTCTCTCCCTAGAACTTGGGGATCAAAAACTATATGGGAACTTTTGGAACTGGAGAGCACTGGAGGCCTCCTCAAAATTCCTTTTAAAAGTTAATTTATTTTTGCCTGCGTTTTGGCCTGAAAGTCCACTCGGCGGTATAAGTCGCGCCTCACCGAGTGGTTTGGTGATCCACCGTTTGCTCTTTTCCATCGCCATTTTGCATTGGTCCTCAGCATCTCAGGTGCTGTAACTTTGGGCGATCAAAGTTTCCATCACGGAGTTGATTGACAATTCACCGAATGCCCATTTAATTCACCAACTTGGTTCTTACCCAGGGCTGGAGTGTTGGAACTTTGGGTGAGCTAAAGAGCCACTCGGCGGTGCGTCAAGTGGTCTTGGCGATCACCAGGATCGATGTTCCTTCACTTCTTCAGTTTTTTAGTTCTTTTTTTCTCCAGTCATGTCCTTGCCTTGATCCTTAGCCTTAATAGCTGCAAATCAACACTTTAACATTTGTTTAGGGCATAAATTAGGCATTTGAGGACACTTATGCTATTAAAACAAAGCCCAAATGAGTCAAAATCTTGGACTCAACATGAAGTTGAGTTGATAGGGCAAAACTTGGTTCCTCAATCCATGGATAAAGTGAATATTATTCAAGAAAGGGTGAAAACAGCGCAAATTCGTTAGAAATCCTATACAGAAGTTAGGAGAAGAGACTTAGAATTTGAGGTTGATGATTGGGTATACTTGAAAGTTTCACCTATGAAGGGGGTTATGAAATTTGGTAAGAAGGGGAAAATCAGTCCCCGGTACATTATTCCTTACCGAATATCTAAGAGAGTTGGCAATGTAGCTTATGAGTTGGAGTTACCGTCAGAGTTAGCACCAGTCCATCCGGTATTCCACATTTCTGTGCTGAAGAACTTTATGACCGATCCTTCACTTATTGTACCTACCGAGAATATTGGTATCAAGGACAGTTTATCTTATGAGGAGATGCCTGTTCAGATTCTTGATCGTCAGGTTCGCAAGCTGAGAACGAAGAAGGTTGCATCAGTCAAGGTCTTATGGAGGAATCAATTTGTTTAAGAAGCTACTTGGGAGGATGAGGAGGATATGAAGAAGAGATACCCACATCTCTTTCCTTCTAGAGAAATTCTAGACCAAGGTACTAACTCTTTGTAAAGTACTCTTTAAGTTGATATGCCGAGTTATGTTAATTGCATGTTTTGTGCTTGAGTTGGGTTTGTTAGATGCTTCCCACCCCAATTTTGCTTTGTGTGATCTCATTCGAAGACGAATGTTCCCAAGGGGGAGATATTGTAACACCTCATAATTCGATCAGTTTTTAGTTTTGGTCAACTTCAAATAACTATATCTTTTAGCACATAAGGAGTTAGGTAGCCTTTAAGGTATCAAATCGAAGGTCTTTGAGTCCTCTTTCCAACACCGCCAAGTTTACTAAATTCTGAGCTAATAGTAAAAAGTTATGGCCATTTGAGTGAAGCCTCTCTAGTTTAGGCTTTTCATCCGTTTAAGGAAAGGGTATTTTAGTGTTTTCCTTACCCCACTAGGACTAAACGTTTTCTCACCCAAATAAGGGTCTAATCTGATTTAGACCACTTTTTCACGTACCTAAATGCTTAGAGTTTGAGAGAAGGGTTTCAAGAGGAGAAAAGGGCTAAGTTCAAGCGTTCATCAAGAATTTGGGGAATTCACCAAGAACATCGTTCCTTCCAGGTATGTGAGGTTTACCATAGTGATGGAATCGTTCTTCCTCACGCCATACATGTAATTCTTCCATGAATTCGTTCTTGAAATCAATTGTGTACAGATTCTTGAGTAGTTCTTGAGTTTTAGCTTCATTCTTTAACAATGGAGGTTTTGAGTTATTGAGTTGAGTTTCTTGATAGAAATTGAGTGGAATTTCGATGATTTCATGTTGGTTTGGTGAATCAAAGAGAGTTTGGAAGAAACCAATCGATTCGTGGTGAGTTAGGCCCCAAAATTGATAGAAATATTCATCAGATTTCTGGGTTTCGGGGTAGGGCAGTGCACCACCAAGGCGCCAGGGCCTGGGGGCTGCAGTTCTGGGGCTGGAGCCCTACGCCTGCAGTGCACCCCAAAGGCAACCCAGTACTTTGAGGCCTGGCGCCTTGCGCCAGCAATGCACCAGGGTCGTCAGACCCTTTCTTCTCCGTTCTTCATCTCGTATGTGTTCTTTCAAATTGTGTCTTCGCTCTCTTCTTGATATTAACTCTTAACGTCTTCATTAATCCTTGAGATATCCTACATATCCAAATCACATCTCTTAATTTACATTTCAAATTAAAGTAAAGTTAAGAGGAAAGTTCAAGAGGTCTTTTTGAGTCAAATTTGAGAATTCTTTTGAAATTAACTATAGTTTCGAATTGAATCTTGAAGAAGTGGGTATGAGAATGAGGAGAGTTTTATTTCATGTTTCAAAAATGAGTATAAGAGAACTAAGTATTCCCAAGTGCAATACTTTTACATTTTAATGGAAGAAACGTCAATTTCTTAATGAGTTATGAGTACAAAAATGTTTGCAGAGTATTACCTCTTTAAAGAAAATCTTTTCAGTAATTACATCAAGTTGAGAAAGAGTTATGTTTTATATATTTGATCATGAGTTTATATTAGTGGGATTAGTATTGGGCACTGATATGGGATGAGTTCAGAAAACTCACATTCCTCATAAACCATGTAGCCAACATGGGTAAAGGGTCGTACTTTTTAGACGATTTCTTAGTTCTTTTAAGAATAACTTAGTGGATCCACTTAGTTGAGGTGTTCTATATCCTTACAAGGTATAGGACGATTCTGGCGATGTGGGCGACACGTTGTATCATCACATAGCTCATATTGATAGTTGTTGGTTAGAGAATCTCCCAAATAAGAGTAAAGAGTATGTTATTGTATTTTTATACATTTTGAGTTGACAATTACTGTTTTAAAAGCTTTACACATTGCATCTGTTATTGTTGCTTTCATATTGGAGTTGAGTTGAGGTGAGTATTGTCTTCCCATGTTATCAGTTCAGTCATACATGTTTATGTTTCCCCATACATACTCGTACATTCAATGTACTGATGTCATTCAACCTGTGTCACGACCCAAGGTACCCCCTAGGCGTAACATGGCGTATAGGACCTCGAGATACCCCATACAAGCCAGTTAGCCTTCATAAATGTGAGAAATAAAAGCAAAAGAGATAAAGAAGAACATTTCAAGTCTGAAAGTTCTTAAAAGAAAAGTGGAAGTCTAAACACTTTGTCTCATTAGCCATCTAGTACATAAGAATGAAATTGGCCTAGCCCATACATCATGTACAAAACTGAAAGTAAGAAAGAACACTGAAAATAATGAAAGTCTGTCCTCGAAGCATGACGACTCACCAAAGCTCGGAATCTCTCAAGTCAACCTCTAGCCACGAAACTGAGAACCTTGACTGTCGGACCCTACGTTTGAGGAAATGTAGGCAAGAGTATGCGTTAGTAAAATCATGTACCAAGTATGATAGTCATGCATATAAACATTTAAATCATGCTAAAATAGGACATTTCATGTCATGCAATGACCAAGCTAAATCATGATATAAAAAGGGTTAGAAAACATGAGTCATAAAACATGGTCAATGCAAGCTAACATCATTAAAATCTTTAAACACATGTGAGATACTTCTTAAATTAAACTTAATTCATTATTATTGTGGGAAGTAGCCTTAACCGACATAGAGACCATGTGAGCTATAACATGATCCCCCGGTGTCTCCCACACCGAAAAAGGTTGTCCTACTCAACAAGGTAAGGACCATGAACTTCTAGCTTATGTGGATCCACTAGCTAATGTCTATCTAGACAATCATCCTATGGGGGCACATAGGTAAGAAATAAAGAGATTGCTTCTAGAAACCTGGCCTCTACTCACGGGAGAGCTTCCATCTCAATATCCTCTTGGTGCTAAGCATAAATCCCACGGAATAGTCATTTTCTTACTTGTTATCATTATCCATGGAAGGGCACGTCATCTTGCCAATCCAAGCTAGGTCATAAGTCATCCATGGAAAGATATCATTTAATAACCGATCCAAGCTAAGTTTCATCATTGATACTTCACTCTCAAAGCATCCTTAAAACATTTACATAAATCCCATAAGAACATGCTTAATTTCATAAACTCTTCTTTCATAATTCAAAACCCACATCATATCATCATAACTTGGAAAACATGGGATTTACATGGGTTCATGAGAAATCATCATAAAATCATAGTATTTCATCAATTCATGCATAAGAGATCATAATTCAATCATTTAAATCAATAATCAAGAGAACCCATAACATAGAAGAAAAACCCTAACTCAATTGGGGATTTCTAACTTTAAAAATAGGAGAATTTGGGAAATCCATGAATGGAAGGAATCAATGGATGAAAATGATCATACTTTACTATCAAAGCCCAAAAGCAATTGAAGAATGAAGGTTTGATCTTGAACCCTAGCTTGAATCTTCTTCTTCAACCTTCTAGAGAGAGAAATATCATTGGGAGAGAAAGACTCAACTACTTTTTTGTGAATTTGAAGAGAATGAATTAATTTGGGGTTAAAATCACTTATATAGGGGTCTTAGGCATAGTCAAAATGACATAGTATTAGGATAAAATAATTAGGAAAAGACCCAACTCCCCCTAGAATAACTGCCGACCTTCGACATACGGGCCTTGACCAACGGACCATGTTTTGACGGACGGTCTGTCCTGCATGTCGGTCGTCTTCATCAGAGACTGGACTTTGAGGCCATGATCCACTAACCTCAATCCATGGACCGTTGACACAATGACGGTCCGTTGGTACATGTCGTGGTTTGTGGTCCTCTAAGCCTAATTGGGTGGCCAATCCACGGACCAGACCTACGGGTCGTGGTTTGCCTCCGTCGTTTGGCACCAGGAACTTCTAAAAACTACTATTTTTCCCTTTATTGAATCCGAGGTGTTACATTATCTCCCCCTTAGGATCATGCGTCCTCGAATGAGATTCAATACATCATAAGGAAGGTAGGAACTTAACCTAACAGCCCAAAATGCATGTAATCACATAAGTGCACATATCCGAGGAGGAAACATCAACTCAAAGCTAAAGCATGTTCAAAGCATCATATCATGTAGTCTATATGCAATTCATACTAAAATGCACATAAAGATGTAGAAATCAATCAAGTTGACTCATTTTCTTAATACTTAAGCTTTTAATGAACATGCATAAATAAGGAAATCATGGGAATATCTAAGACACATGACACCAAAAGAGTAAACAATAAGGAACTCATTACCTCAAGCTAGAGTAGGGGTAGAAGGAAAGAGATGAGGTTATCGGGACATCATATCGGCCTCGGTCTTCCAAGTAGCACCCTCAACTAACTGATTCCTCCACAACACTTTCACGGAAGAAACTTCTTTATTTCTCAACTTCTTGACTTGCCGGTCTAAAATCTCAACTGGAACTTCCTCATAAGAAAGATTCTCCTTAACTCCCAAACCTTTTAAGGGAACTATGGAGGTCGAATCACCAACACATTTCTTCAACAAAGAGACATGGAAAACTGGATGCACCGATGCCAATTCGTTAGGCAATTCAAGTTCATAAGCAACCTTACCAATATGCCTCAAAATCTGATATGTGTCTACATATCGGGGACTAAGCTTCCTTTTCTTACCGAACCTCATCACACCCTTCATGGGTGAGATTTTCAAGTAAACCCAATCATGAACATCAAACTCAAGATCTCTTCTTCTTACATCAGAATATGACTTTTGCCGACTTTGAGCCATTTTCAACCTTTCTCTAATAAGTCAAACTTTTTCCATGGCCTAACGTAGCAACTCGGGACCTATTAGGGAAAATTCACCCACCTCAAACCATCCTATAAGAGATCTACACCTCCTACCATATAGGGCCTTAAATGGAGCCATACCAATAGTTGAGTGATAACTATTGTTATATGCAAACTCAATCAAAGGTAAGTGATCATCAAAATTACCCTTGAAATCAATCACACAAGCTCTGAACATATCTTTCAAAGTTTGGATAGTACGCTCCGCTTGCCCATCGGTTTAAGGATGAAAGGCCATACTAAGCTTAACACGAGTACCAAAACCTTTTTGGAAAGATCTCCAGAACTGAGAAGTTAATTGGGCACCACGGTCAGAGATAATGGATAAAGGCACTTCATATAACCTTACCATTTCTCTCAAGTATAATATAGCATAGTCCTCCGCCGAATAAGAAACCTTGACTGGAATGAAATAGGCCAATTTCGTCATTCGATCTATTTGACACAAATCGATTCATGTTGTCGCTAAGTGCGCGGCAAACCAACAATGAAGTCCACATTCACATCTTCCCACTTCTAAGTAGGAATGCTAATATCTTGAGATAAACCTCCCGATTTCTGATGCTCAACTTTCACTTGTTGACAATTAGGACACTTAGCCATAATTCCCGCAATATCCTTTTTCATCCCATTCCACCAAAAGATATCCCGCAAATCACGGTACATCTTGGTGGCTCCCGAGTGAATGGAATACCGAGAACTATGGGCTTCTGACAAGATATGTTCCCTTAAGCCATCAACATTAGGAACACACACACGACCTTGATATCTAAGTACGCCATCTCCCCCTTGGGAGAAACCCTCTACGAACGTTTTAAGCACCGCTTCTTTCAATTTAACCAAAGTTGGGTCAAGACCTTGCTTAGCTTTCACATCCTCTACAAAAGATGATTTTGAACCATTATGAACCATAACACCACCCTTGGTAGAGTCTACTAACTAAACACCCAATCGGACCAATCTATGAACATCCCTAACCAACTCCTTCTTATCTTCCTCAATGTGAGCAACACTTCCCATAGATAACCGACTAAGACCATCCGCCACCACATTAGCTTTACCGGGGTGATAGAGAACACTCATATCATAATATTTCATTAACTCAAGCCACCTTCTTTGGCAAAGATTTAGATCCTTCTGATTAAACACATATTGCAAACTCTTTTGGTCGGTAAACACATCTACATGAACACCATACAAATAATGACTCCACAACTTTAAGGCAAAAACAATCACCGCTAGTTCAAGATCATGGGTAGGATAATTCTTTTCATGAACCTTAAGTTGCCTTGAAGCATAGGCAATGACTTTCCCATTTTGCATAAGTACACATCCTAGCCCGATTATCGAGGTGTCACAATAAACAATAAAACCATCAGTCATTTCCGATAAGGTCAACATCGGAGCGGAAGTCAATCTATCCTTCAATTTCTAAAAACTCTTCTCACATGCTTCAGACCATATGAACTTAGTCTTCTTTTAAGTCAATGCTGCCAATGGAGAGGTAATCGAAGAAAACCCCTCGACAAACCTTCTGTAGTAACCAGCTAAACCCAAGAAACTTCTAATATCCGAAGGGGATAGAGGTCTAGGCCAACTCTTGACCGCATCCTTCTTGTTAGGATCTACCTCAATACCTTTACTTGAAACAATATGACCAAGAAAAGCTACGGACTTTAGCCAAAACTCACATTTTCTAAACTTTGCAAAGAGTTGTTGGTCCTTAAGAAGTTGCAACGCAATCCTTATATGATTAATGTAAGCCTTCTCACTTCTCGAATTGATCAATATATCATCAATGAACACAATCATAAGCATGTCAAGGTATTGTCTAAACACCATATTCATCAAATCCATAAAAGCGGCTGGAGCATTAGTCAAACCTAAAGACAATACCAAAAACTCAAAATGACCATATCGGGTTCTAAAATCCATTTTTGGAATATCATTTTCCTTCACCCTCAATTGGTGATAACCCGACCAAAGTTCAATATTAGAGAAGTAACTCGCTCCTTGAAGTTGGTCAAACAGATCATCTATTCTTGGGAGAGGATACTTATTCTTAATGTTAACCTTATTCAACTGTCGATAGTCTATACACATACGAAGGGAACCATCCTTCTTTCTAACAAACAAGACTGGAGAACCCCATGGAGAGATACTCGGTCGGATGAAACCCTTATCCAACAAATCTTTCAATTGTTCTTTCAACTCCTTTAGTTCTGCCTGAGACAATCGGTAAGGAGGAATAGAAATAGGTTGCGTATCTGGGAGGAGGTCAATACCGAAGTCTATTTCCCTTTCGGGAGAAATACCAGGTAGATCATCTGGGAACACTTTTGGAAACTCATTAACAACGGGGACCGACTCAAGAGTAGGGGTTTCGGAATCCACATCCCTCCCCCTAACTAGATGGTATATGCAACTGTTAGCAATCATCTTTCTAGCTTTAAGACAAGAGACAAACTGACCCTTAGGCATAGAATCTCCCCCTTTCCATTCTAAGACAGGCTCATTCGGGAACTGAAACTTCACTACACGAGTTCTATATTCCATAGAAGCATAACAAGAATACAACTAATCCATACCAAGGATAACATCAAAATCTAGCATATCAAGCTCTACCAAATCAACAAGAGTAACTCTATGGGACAAGGAAAGGGGACACTTTCTATAGACCCTCTTAACCACAACAGAATCACCAACAGGAGTAGAGACAGAAAAAGGATCTAGCAAAACATCCAGAAGAACATCAAGCCTCATAGCCACATATGGCGTCACAAAAGACAAGGTAGTACTGGGATCAAGTAAAGCATAAACATCAATTTGGAAGACTTTCAACATACCGGTAACCACATCGGTAGAACCCTCTTGTTCACCACAAGTCTGAAGTGCATAGAATTGATTTTTCTTGGGAGCATTGGAACCCGAACCACTAGGATGAGCTTACTTACCCTCTCTTCCATTACCTGTAAGCGTTGGGCAATCCCTCATCTTATGACCACTTTTATCACAACCGTAGAAACCATCCGTGCCAGCTAAGTACTTACCCTTGTGCTTCCTTCCACACCTAGCACAAGTAGACATAGGCAATGAAGATCCACTACCATTCCCTCCTTGAGGCTTAGGGTTAGACACCCTATCTTTGTTGAACTGAGAAGGAGCATTGGAGGAACCTTGGCCGAAAACCTTTGTTGAAACTTAGGACGACCATGTCCATCGAACCATGCATGAGAGAAATTATCATCACCGATTTTAGCCCTCATTGCCTCCCTAGACCTTTCCTTAAGTTTCTCCTCTTCGATCTGTTGAGCATGTACCATGAGACGAGAGATGTCCATGTCATTGATGAGCATGGAGGTACGACATTCTTTAACCACCATTACGGACACACCCGAAACGAAGTTACTTATCCTTGCCCTATTATCGGCAATCATGGTGGGAGCATATTGAGATAGTTGTGTGAACTCCAAAGCATATTCCATCACACTCATATTTCCCTGGCGAAGGTTGATGAATTCAAGCACCGTTGCCTCCTGATAACGCTCAAGCACCATTGCCTCCTGATAACGCTCAACTACACCTTATCCAATACTAGGTGTAGGCGATCGCAATCTAGTATAAACCCAACAAAGAGTTGGGGTCGATCCCACAGGGAGTGATACAAGTTAGAATTCAATTACGAGTTAATAAATGTGTTCTAATCGATTGAAGGAATAGAAATTATCAAAATCATTCAATTAAATCCAAGGTGTTGACAACAAGTGTCAAATAGGAGGGGTTAAGGTTTGTCAGTTAACAACTATAGAAAGCAAGGGAGTAATCAAGTAGATAAGGGATACTTGGGGATGTGATCGATTATGAACCTGATTAAAGCATTCAAAGAGTCGTACAATGATAAATTATCTAAAAAACGTGGAATGCAAGTACAATATTATGAATTTACAATTTGAATATTAGTTTGTTATTTTTATGAGTAAATTTATCTTTTTTATTTTTCGTAGGAAAGCCAATGTGTTTACCATAGCAAAGAACATCATCAAATCTCCTTTTGAGTTGGGAATTGAGAGAATTGAGTTGATGGATTGGTTTCACACCATGGTAGCTACAGGACAAGGTTGGTCAAACTCGGTAATTCATTTATATACATAACTTACACTATTTATTAAATTTATTACGCATTTTTAGTTCTTATTAAAGACATTAATGTTACACATTAATACTACATGATTTACAGTAAGTAGATGTGATCATGCATTACTTGCGGAAAAAATGCAAGCATGGATCGAAAAGTCAAAAAAAGAGTTACCACAACTGACTCTTATTTCATTCAATGGGTCGATCAAATTCACGATGTATGGGACAAAAGTAAAAAAAAAAAACAGCAGTTTTATAATGTTGAATCATGAAGTTGCTCAATACATAAGAGGATACAAGATACTTGCTAATACTGTATGGGATAAAGTTGACTTTGTTTGCATTTCTATCAATGTTTCTCAGGAATATCACTGGATTATGGTTGTTTACTTCATACAGAGTAGGTGTCGTTATGTTTTCGATTCGTTAGAGAAAGTGGGGTCTGCTTACAATATAATTATTGAGCAAGTGAAGCAAAAAAATTTCACACATTATTTCTCTGTTTTTAAGGGGAAAAAACGTAAGTATACAACTTAATTACCTTAATTACTACTATATAAGAATACTTTTTATTTCACTTATATAGCAATAGTTTTTTTACAAAACTAGAATTTATATTTATTTTTATTTTTTTTAAAAACGTAAAAATAGTCAGCCACACTTATCACATATCCCTTAATTTTCTCCAATTATTTTACCTTCCCTGATTTACTCAGATTTTTTAAATATTCTCTCCCATGAATAGAGGTTTCTAAAAAAAATAAAACTCCCTGTCTACTGTGATCGACTAATGATAATGGATACCAACAGTTTTTCAATTCTAATACAAAACAACGGGCGATGGGACTCAACAAGTATATGAATAAAAATGATTGATTTGGTGTTTTTTTACGTGGTTAATATATCTGATTTTTCTTACCATCTGTGTTTACTGTTTTTGATAATTAGTCTTTGGTATATATTGTACGTTGTTGAGGTGTAATATATAATTTATATGATTTCATTAATAGCATGGTGCATCGATTGGATGGATTTTATTATTGAATAAACATTAAATATTAGTAGTCGTTTTTGGTATATTATTAGGTTTAAGTAAAAAAAAATTCTACAAGTGATATTTTTTGGTGGTATAGAAAAGCAACTTTGGTGGTTATTAAACAGCCGATTCATTTAATATTTTTTTGTATAACCTTATGTTTAATTGATTACTGCACCAACGTAAATTACTGTGCGTATATAAACACTTAATTCAAAAATTTCTTATTATATGTGATCTGGTTTAATTGGTATATTGCATGTGTTATATTAACAACATAAATCAATACTTTGTTTTGATGTGTGATATGGTGTTATTGTTATTTTTAGACCTTATACACATACCAACTTCAAGTTAAAATTCTGATAAGTGTATTGGTGTATCTAATTTAAAATTTTCTTTTGGTATGTGATCTGATGTAATTGGTATGTTGCATGCCTTATGTAAAGAACATAAACAAATAATTTATTTTGGTATGTGATATTTTGTTATTGGTATTTTTTAAGACCTTATACAAAGATCAACTTCAAATTAATATTTTGGTACATGTGTTGGTGTATTTGTTTTTCTGATTGGTGTGATAATGAATTTTATACCTTAATTCTCAAATACTTATGGTGTGTGATTTGGTGTAATTAGTAATTTTTTGACCCTGTGTAAAAATCAAGTTCAAAATTAATATTTTTGTTCATAGTATAGCTAACAAAATTAAAGAATTATTATGTTGGTTATAATGCTTAAAGATGGTGTAGATGATTTCTTTTAATTGATCTTGTGTATTATATTTTTATAAACACCAAATGTCATATCAAGTTTATTATGTAGTTTTTGTTGGGGTGAATAAATACAATGAAATTGTGGTATGTGATTTGGTGTAATTGATAGTGTGAATAATGTTTTGATGTGTGATTTGGTAAGTGATAGTGTGAAATTGTGGTACGTGATTTGGTAAGTGTTTTTATGTGTGATTTGGTAAGTTTTGTAGTGTGTGATTTGGTAAGTGTTGTTGTAAATATTTTCGTACATCAAATTAGTGTATTAATTTGCCTGATTTGGTATATATAACATGTTTAAAGAAATATTGAGTTGCATACTTTGGTGTAGTTGATAGTGTAAATTATGTTTTGGTATGTAATTTGGTAAGTGATTTGGTTAGTGAGAGTTACCAATTGTGGTACGTGATTTGATAAGTGATTTGGTGAAAATGTATTTCCAGACAACTAAATCTGTTCTCGTCAGCCGTTTTGATGCCAACATGCCTATCTGTAAATAAAATGGTACATTTATTGGTATATTAATTTACCTGAATTGATATATATAACATGTTTAAATAAATATTGAGTTGGCTAATTTGTGTGGTGTAATTGATAGTGTGAATTATGATTTTATAAACACCATAAGGCATCTCAAAGATATTATGTAGTTTTGTTTTTGGTGAAAATGTTGGTCTGACAACTACTTAAGAACAACACCTGTTTGTATACCATCAATTTCCATACTAACTACCAAACTGTGTAAGTTAATTTATGTAGGAAATGCATTCTTCTAATTTATGAAGTTGATTGATAATTTGTAATTCTATACAGGTAATTACATGGATTATGATATCGAAGGAGTGATGTATGATGCAAACACCAAATACAAAGGCTTGATTAATAATATATCTTCCCAATTGGGTGTGGACACGACCATATTTCATTTAGAACTCAAATACGTCGTGAGTGGTCCATCTCCACCAATGAAGATTCATAACGATATGGGTGTCCAATTTTATTTAGATCAAAAGAGATGCAATTCTGATTTCTTTTCAAAATATCTCTTATGTGTAACATGTGTGATAGAGCTATGAAATCCATTGAGTACCAAACTAGTGTCCAAACAACAAGGCAAGAAATTCTGAGATCCAACACACTATGTTTGACTGGTATGGATCCTGTTTTGAATGATTATATTGAAGAATTTGAAGGAACTGAAATAATTTCAAATCCTCAACACGATTTGGTGGACGAGGATCAAGTTTATATAAACAAGAAAGCTATATCAGAAGTTATGAAACAATATGCATTTTTGAGGGAGTTTTGTTTCATTGCTAAAAGGTCAAGTACTACCTGGTAAGATATATATGTTTGATCTTAAATATAAAATTTAGATTTCAATAACTTACCATGTATATTAATGATTGTATTTTTTACAGTTATTATCTGAAATGTGCTACAGAAAACTGTTCATGGGTTTTTAAATCCTCGTGTTTGAATAATTCTAAATTATTCAAAGTGAGAAAATTCTATGATACACATTCTTGCCCATTGAAGGAACGGATTCATTCAAAGCGTCAATCAACTAGTGGTGTGCTAGGTGCAATGTTGATTGAAAAGTATGTTGATCTAAAAATAGGTTTCACACCAACAGACATAAGTGAAGACATTCTAAGGATACATGGTATTTCATTAACATACATGCAAGCATGGAGAGGTAAAGAAAAAGCTTTCAAGACATTGAGAGGTGATCCAGCCGAATCATATGGGAAAATTTCAACGTATTTATATATATTTGAAAAGACATATCCAGGGATAGTTGTGAATTATAAAAAAATAGATGAAAATCATTTTTTATATTCATTTACAGGACTTGATACCTGTATAAGAGGCTGGGAGTATTGTCGATCAATAGTGGTCGTTGACGGTACACATTTGAAATCAACTTATGAAGCGACAATGTTGATAGAAAGCACATTAGATCAAGGAGGTACTATTTTTATTGTTACTGAAATTTAAAATTGATTTATATATATAAACAATTTATGTTATATTTATTGTGTAAAAATTGGTTTTATAGGTCACATTTTGCCGTTTGCATACGAGATTGTTGATTCAGAAAATGATAAATCATGGTTGTTGTTCTTTGAGAATTTCAAAAATGCATTCGGTGAAAGAGATGATATGTCCTTTGCTTATGATAGAAATAAGAGTACATATATGGAATGCTACTGCCGCTGTTTATCCAGAATTCCAACATTACGCATGATTTACCATCTGTGGACCAATTTACTAAAGAAAATACACAGAGATACAAAAGAGGTGAGAAAATTATTCTTCAGTTTAGCAAAGGCATACACTGTTCAAGAGTTTGATGAATTGATGGGAAGAATGTAGCAGATTAATCCAAAATATTGTGCATACCTAATGAAAGTAAATTATTAGAACTGGTCACGCTCACATTCAAAAGTAAAAATGTCACGACCCGAGCCTACACCCTAAACAAGCAAACTATATCAGAAGTTATGAAACGATATGCATTTTTGAGGGAGTTTTGTTTCATTGCTAAAAGGTCAAGTACTACCTGGTAAGATATATATGTTTGATTTTAAATATAAAATTTAAATTTCAACAACTTACCATGTATATTAATGATTGTACTTTTACAGTTATTATCTGAAATGTGCTACAGAAAACTGTTCATGGATTTTTATATCCTCGTGTTTGAATAATTCTAAATTATTCAAAGTGAAAAAATTCTATGATACACATTGTTGCCCATTGAAGGAACGAATTCATTCAAAGCGTCAATCAACTAGTGGTGTGCAAGGTGCAATGTTGATTGAAAAATATGTTGATCTAAAAACAGTTTACACACCAACAAACATAAGAGCAGACATGCTAAGGATACATTGTATTTCATTAACATAGATGCAAGCATGGAGAGGTAAAGAAAAAGGTTTCAAGACATTGAGAGTTGATCCAGCCGAATCATATGGGAAAATTTCAACGTATTTATATATATTGGAAAAGACATATCCAGGGACAATTGTGAATTATAAAAAAATAAATGAAAATCATTTTTTATATTCATTTACATCACTTGATGCCAGTATAAGAGGCTGGGAGTATTGTCGACCAATATTTGTCGTTGACGGTATACATTTGAAATCAACTTATGAAGGGACAATGTTGATAGCAAGCACATTAGATTCAGGAGGTACTATTTTTATTGTTACTGAAATTTAAAATTGATTTATATATATAAACAATTTATGTTATTTTTACTGTGTAAAAATTGGTTTTATAGGTCACATCTTGCCGCTTGCATACGGGATTGTTGTTTCAGAAAATGATAATTCATGGTTATGGTTCTTTGCGAATTTCAAAATGCATTCGGTGAAAGAGATGATATGTCCTTTGCTTATGATAGAAATAAGAGTATATATATGGAATGCTACTGCCGCTGTTTATCCATAATTCCAACATTACGCATGATTTACCATCTGTGGACCAATTTACTAAAGAAAACACACAGAGATACAAAAGAAGTGAGAAAATTATTCTTCAGTTTAGCAAAGGCATACACTGTTCAATAGTTTGATGAATTGATGGAAAGAATGTATCAGATTAATCCAAAATAATGTGCATACCTAATGAAAGCAAATTATGAGAACTGGTCACTCTCACATTCAAAAGTAAAAATTTCATAACCCGAGCCTAAACTCTTGACGTGGCCGGCACTCGAGAACCATTGCTGGCCCTCAAGATAACCCTCATCCTGACTGACTACAAGTGGAAGACTAACTCAAGCATATATAAACATGAAATTGAAAGAAACGTTTAAAAACAGTTTACTGAATCTCAAATCTTCGCTGAATATACTGAGTATGAACATAGATTTTAAATAAAACATCTGAAACTAAAAGACTCTCCAAAACTGTCTATCTATGAAGCCTCTATTGTACAAACATCAGTGTTGGGATAAGACCCACGACTCTTCAAAAGAACCACTACTAACAACTCATCAAACTGGAGGTCTCCGAAAGCAAGGAGGTCTCACTCATAAGCAGACGAGCGGATGAAGTGATCTCAACACACTCTTGTTGAGGATCATAATAACTTGTATATGCATCATTAAAAGATGCAGGTCAAATGACATCAGTACATTGAATGTACGAGTATGTATTATAGCTGAATAACAAATAACTAAAAGAAAGGACTGCAATAGATAACAATGTACTCAACCTGAATGTAAAGAAATAAAGGAGTTAAATCATTTAAAATTTTACAAAATACTTTCTCATCTCTCTAACTATGTAGTCTGAGTCCAAAAATAATGGACTAAACAAATGAAGGATCCATGGCTGCCTGAAAGAATTGGCTTACCCTCGAATCTGGTCTCGGTCAATGATCTGCTAGCTGAGGTCTATCAGTAGCCGCCTGAAGATTCCATGTACTCAACAAAGAATAAGCAAGTGCAGTATCAGTACACGAAACCACAGTGTACTGATAGGATCACACGACTACTCCAGTAAGCGAAATATAAGCAAATAATTACAACACAGTAAACACACATATACAGAATGCACAATGCAATTATCATTTCAGGAGCAAGATACAATTTCCCAAAATCAATGTCAGGTAGACAAGAATGCAATAATCACAAGTGATCCTCTCATGGAACCCAAACCCAAACCCAAACTGTTAGTGTGTCGGAACGTGACACCCGATCAAATATACATGTGTCGGAACATAACATCCGGTCCAATATATTTTCAGAACGTGACACCCGATCTAATATATGTGTCAGAATGTGACACCTGGTCCAGTCAGTACAACCACAGTCACAATCACACCCATAATGAACAGTACCCATAGTCACACAGTCAAGTAATAGGTTCATGGCATGTAATCGTGCACACATAATCATTTCATTAGGTTCAATTCACGTTTCCCTATTCATATACACGCATGTATACAATGAAGCAATTAACAGGTATATATCCCCTAATAGGAAGTTGAACTATCACCAAGCCTGAATACTCCTAAGACACGTGAGCCTTCCCTTTCCGGAGTCTTTCAGCTCGGTCTTGATCTAAAACAAGCAATTAATGCAATGATCACTAAACAAGGTCTAATTTACCCAGATTATAAGAAAAATATCTACCCAAGGCCAAACCCAAGATCCTAATGCTTAACTAGGGCTTTTCCCACCATTAACTTCAGGCCAAAACCCTTCCCCAACGATAATTACCTAAGATTCTAAGTTCTAAGAATCGAAAAATGGATTAGGGAAGTAATTATCTTACCTTTAGCGCTAGAATTCGTGGAAATCTGTCAAGAAACTGCCCTGGGTCGTCCCTTAGCTCTTAGGAATGAAGTCTTGTAGAAAATAACAATTTTGGGGTTTTTCCCCGATTTAAGTCGCGGCTGTCCCGCCACAGAGGGTCCGATCCCACTACAGCGGCCCTGCCCTGGCGGTATTAATCCCGCCTCGGTGGCTTGCACGGAGATAGAAACTCAGAATTTGAGTTCCAAGCTCCTATTTCACAACACACCTTCAACCCTTGATGTTCTAAAACTACCCTTTCACGCCAAGATCAGTTTCGGGAGTTCTACTCACCCAAATTCGATTCTGCAAAGTCGTACAGGTTCCTTAACGTCTTGGATATCCACTCATGTGATCAAACTCATAATTAAATCCCCTCATCCATTCCCAGATTTCCCTAAACCTCACCTGACTCAGATTTCGTCCAAGTCTGGCCTAGGCTAGAAATTTCCATGTTACTACTCAGAAGTTTTCTGGCCCAAATTCTTTCTCCATTGGCTTTTCCATAACGACGGGAACATGTCTTTACAATAGATACCAATTTACCCATTACTCGTCCCCGAGTGATAAGCTAGGAAACACTGGCTAAGGCAAGAGTAGAGTAGTACCTGAATCATCGAATAACTTGGGATACTTGTCTCGCATGTCTTTCTCGGTTTCCCAAGTAGCTTCATCAACCGGATGATGCTTTCACTGAACTTTCACGGACTTTATCTCCTTGGTCCTCATCTTTCGGACATCGCGATGAAGAATTGCAATTGGTTCTTCCTCATACTGAAGGTCTTTGTCTAACAAAACTGAGTCACACTTTATGATGTAATCTCCGTCCCCATGATACTTCTTAAACATGGACACATGAAACATTGGATGGACCCCAGATAGGCTAGGCGGTAAAGCCAACCTATAAGCCACTGGTCCTACATAGTCAAGAATCTCAAATGGCCCGATGTATTGAGGACTAAGCTTGCCCTTCTTGCCGAATCTCATCACACCCTTTATGGGTGACACTTTTAGAAGAACTTGGTCACCAGCCTGAAATGTCATGTCCCTTACCTTACGGTCTGCATACTTTTTCTGTCTACTCTGGGCAGCTAGACGCGTAGCTTGGATGCTTCTTACCTTATCTTGAGCATCTTTCACCAATTCAACCCCCAAAGGTTTCACATCTCTAGCCTCAAACCACCCTTGGGTGATCTACATCCCTTTCCATAAAGTGCCTTGAACGGTGCCATGTCAATGCTGGTGTGGTAGCTGTTATTATAGGAGAACTCATACAACGGTAGGAACTTATCCCAATGCCCTCCAAATTCAATCACACAGGCTCTCAGCATGTCCTCTAACACTTGAATAGTTCTCTCTGACTGCCCGTCCGTCTGTGGATGAAAGTTTATGCTAAAAGTGAGTTGAGTGCCCAACTACTCATGCAATTTCCCCCAAAACTTGGATGTGAATTGCGTACCGTGGTCCGAGATGATGGAAAAGGGCACCCTATGCAACCTCACTATCTCCTTCACATAGACCTTAGCCAACTGCTCAACATTATAGTCTACTCTGACTGGAATGAAGTGGGCTGACTTAGTCAGTCTGTCAACCACCACCCAAATGGAGTCAAACTTCCCCAAGGTCTTGGGAAGACCAACCACGAAATCCATAGCTATCCTTTCCCACTTTCATTCAAAAATTGGAATTCACTGAAGCAAACCTGCAGGCCTTTGGTGCTCATACTTTACCTGCTGACAGTTTTGGCACTTAGCCACAAACTCAGCTATGTATTTCTTCATGCCAGGCCACCAATAAAGTCATTTCAAATATCGGTACATCTTGGTCACACCGGATGAATGGAATACCGCAAACCATGGGATTCTATCAACATCTTCTGAATCAAGTCATCCACTCGGGGAACAAAAATTCTTCCCTTAAAACTGAGCACACCACCCGTGTCAAGAGCCGCATCTTGTGCCTTGCCAAACACTATCTTCTTCCTAAGCTCATTCAAACTCTCATCCTTAAACTGTTTAGCCTTGATCTCCTCAATGAATGTGGGCCTAACCTCAATGCTGGCCACTACCCCACCTTGCTCTGAGATGGCCAACTGCATGAATTTAGACTCCAAGGTTTGAATCTCATTGGCCAAAGGTCGCTTGGACAGACCCAAGCTAGCTAGACTACCCATACTCACCGTCTTCCGGCTTAGTGCGTTTGCCCACCATGTTAGCCTTACCCAGATGATACTAGATGGTAACATCATAATCCTTGAGTAACTCCATCAACCTTCGCTGTCTCAGATTCAGGTCCTTCTGAGTGAATACATGTTGTAGACTACGATGGTCAGTACACACCTCACACTTGACACCATAAAGGTAATCCCGCCAGATCTTGAGGGCAAAAACTACCGCTGCCAACTCCAAATCATGCGTTGGGTAGTTTCTCTCATGCACCTTCAGCTATCGCGATGCATAATCTTTGACATTCTTATCCTGCATCAACACAGCACCCAAACCCGAATGTGAAGCATCACAGTAAAAAATAAAATCTTTACCTTCCACCGGCAGTGCCAGAATAGGTGTTGTGGTCAGAAGAGTCTTGAGCTTTTGGAAGCTCTCTTCACACTTGTCAGTCCACTCGAAAGGCACCTCCTTTTGGGTCAGCCTTGTCAAATGTGTGGTGATGGAAGCAAAATTTTTCAGAAACCGTCGATAGTAGCTTGTGAGCCCCACGAAACTCCTATCTTCAGTCATAGAGCTAGGCCAGACCCAGTTCTTGACTGCTTCCATCCTTTGGGGATCTACCATTACCCCTTCTCTTGAAACCACATGCCCCAAAAAAGCTACTGAAGTCAACCAGAACTCACACTTGGAAATTTTGCATACAACTTCTATTTCCCAAGTACACTCAAAACAAATATGAAGATGGTCGGCATGCTCTTCCTTACTCTTCGAATAAACCAAAATGTCATCAATAAAGATGATAACAAAAGAATCCAGGAATGGTTGCCCATAGCGGTCCTGAATGCCGTTTTTGGTACATCATCAGGCCTAATCTTTAACTGATGGTAATCAGACCTTAGGTCAATTTTAGAGAAAACTGATGCACCCTGCAACTGGTCAAAGAGATCATCTATCCGAGGAAATAAATACTTATTTCGAATGGTGACCCTATTCAACTGTCGATAATCTATGCACATCCTCATACTACCATCCTTCTTCTTAACAAACAAGACATGAGCACCCCATGGGGAAGCACTTGGATGGATGAAACCTTTATCAAAAAGCTCCTGGATTTGGGCTTTAAGCTCTCTCAATTCTATCGGAGCCATGCGATAAGGAGGAATGAAGATGGGATGAGTGCCCGGCTCCAAGTCAATGCAGAAATCTATATCCCTATCCGGAGGTATACCAGGCAAATCGGTAGGAAACACATTCTTGAATTCAGACACTACCGGAATAAACTCAATAGAGGGAGACTCAACATCAACATCCCGAATATGTGCTAAATACGCCATTCACCCCTGCCCCACCAGTTTTCTAGCTTGAACGAAAGATATGACCTTAGTTGGCTTAGGCTTGTACACCCGTTCCCACTCTAACTTTTCCCTACCCGGGATCTCTAGAGTCACAGTCTTAGCATTACAATTAAGCACAACATAATAGGGGGACAACCAAGTCATGCCTA